>JAPZIH010000667.1:695000-724610 GCA_027410445.1 Discoglossus pictus | reverse complement strand
TTAGGGATATTTTGCTGACACACTTGGTCTTAAGTAATCAACTCGAAAATACTGTTGGAATTGTGGGAGCTATTTCAGCTCAGTACAGCCGCTATATTCTCTGATTGACCAATGTGTTAACAAATAAGGTTAAGTTGTCTACTGAGACGACTACCAAAGAAAATAAAGACTAGAAGGATAGTTGAAAATGGGCACTTCCCAGTCTAAACAATACCCCCTCCCAACCCGGGAGAATCTTGTAAAGAATATGTATATAGAACATCACCAAAGGGGGGATTCTATGTCGACCCCTTTGTAGATAACCTAGCCGGATGGACTGAGGGAATGAGGAGTTCTAGTCCTTTCCCGAGGGAGGGAGCAAATGATGATTTTCATATTAACATGATTAAGGGACTATGCTTGGGGGACGAAAAGGCATTTCCATGGTACACGGGGGACCCCGATTGGGACATGACATACATGAGTGAAGGTGGAAAGAATTGGTTAGAGGTAGCGCCACACTGGCTCCCAGTCCCTACTGATGGTGTTAAGAAAAACAAAAAGAAGCTCTTCTTCAAGAAAAAGACTCCAAGCCACACTCCCAGACACACACCCACCCCCCTGTCCCACAGCACCCCCGATTTACACCCCACCTATGTCTACCTCTCTATATCCCAACCTAGACACAAGTATGGAGGCTGTGATAGCCGCGTATATGCGCCAACACCCTCCCGCTCCACCACCCGCACCTACCCCCCCTCCACCTCCACCGCCAGCGCCAGTAGCGAGACAGGGACAAGCAGCTGCTGCTGTAGTCCCGTCTCCTGCAGTTAAACGCAGCAGACACACTAATACGTTGAGACATGAGCCTGAAACTACCACCGAAGGAGCTTACCCCTTTTTAACGGTAGGAGACCAACTAGTTATGAAGGCACTCACCCCCAGTGAATTAAAAGATATTATCAAGGGAGCACCGAACTCCCGTACCAATCCCTCGGCATGTATGATGTATTTGAAAAGAATGTGTCAGGGACAATGCATGACTCAGACGGATATTAGACTAGTTATTGATGGACTGTTAGATTTTGACCCAGAATCAGGTTGGGACTAGATGAACGTACCTACTATTAATACGCCTGACACCAACAATACTACTACTGCCTATGCTCTAGCTACTACAGCCAGAATCAATGCTATGTGGGATGAAATTAGGGTAGAAATGTAAAGATTGTGGAAGGATAAACAGTCTACATCCACTGCTTTATCCTGTAAACAGACCCCGAAAGAAACAATGACGGAATTTACTAAAAGGTTTTAAAAAAGTTGGGAAGATGAGGCGGGATTGTCATCTGAAGGGGCCATGGGTCTCTTGAAGGTACAAACCTGCATAGGCAATATGCTTCCTCTATATTCACTACTCATCAAACAATTGGTCTCTGAGTGGCCATCATTGACGGCTTCTGAATTTTTGAAGAAAATACATGAGAAAGAAGCAGCAGATTGTTTTGATATTAAGAAAGATGTAAGACACTCTACCAGAGCCAGGGCTTACAACATTGTAACCCTTACCAAGCGAGACCCAGAGACGACTCAGGCGCACAAAGGTCCTCCTATAGAGGTAGTAGACAGAGAGGCAGAGGACGGGGACCTGGTACATCCTATAAGTCAGAACGGACTCATTGTTTTAACTGTGGACAACAGGGACACTGGAAAAATGAATGTCTACAACCCCCACAACAACCACAACCTCCCAACCCCAACAGACCCAGACTGCCCCCCAACCTCCCACACACCACATACAATGGCAATAGGGCAGCCCTGAAGGAAACACTCCCGCCTTCCCTGTGATTTCCTCAAATTTCCGAGACGAACCATATATAACTTTAAGGGTAGAGGGTCAACTAACACCCTTTTTCTGCTCGGAAATATATGAGGGCCCCACCACGAAGTCGGCACCTTCAATGGGAATTAATGGAGTGTCCACCCAAACCTAAATTACACCCCCCCCTCCTTGTCACTATACCGCGGACAGACCATGGCTTCCTCCATCCTTTTAGAATCATTCCGTCCTGCCCGGTTAACCTTTTGGGCAGAGACTTACTAGGTTTATTAGGAACTACCGTTGAATTCAATTCCAAGGGAGCCATGAATGTCTCACTCGACCCCCTTGACCCTCCCCTTAAAACCCTCCTTAGTACTGACCCAGACTTAAGTGAAATACCCCCCTCCATATGGGCTTCCTCAAAATTAGATGTAGGAAAGATTAACTGCACCCCTTACAAGGCCCGACTAAAGCCACACATTACCCCTGTCTACATCAAGCAATACCCCCTCTCACATGAAAAGAAGGAAGGTATTCGCCCTATGGTTGACTCATTTTTGCAGCAAGGTATATCACGCCCTGTTGTATCACCTTTTAATACCCCAATCAACCCTGTACCCAAACGTAACAAAGATTTCAGATTTGTTCAAGATTTACGAGCAATCAATGAATTAGTTATCCCAATTGCTCCCATTGTCCCTGATATCACCGCTCTCATTACGGCCATTCCACATGACGCCACTATATTCACTGTTATTGATTTATCTAACGCATTCTTTTCGGTCACATTGGACCCTGAGACACAACTACTTATGGCTTTCACTTTTGATGGGCGGCAATTAACATGGACCCATCTTCACCAGGGCTACGTGGATTCCCCAGCTGCTTATTCACTGGTGCTCCAACATACCTTGCAGTCATGGACCCCGTGTCATGGTTCCGTCCTGCTTCAATATGTCGACGACCTACTGTTGTGTAGTTCTGACGGGGAAGCCAAAAAACAGGATTCACTCAGTTTGCTACAGCACCTAGCAGCTGAAGGTCACAAGGAAGCTAAACACAAGATACAAATGGGGGCAACACATGTTGAATATTTAGGTTTTACTCTGGCACACACTCTGTTAGCTCGAAACGCATAGAGGCTATCCAGAGAGTTCCTAAACCACAGACTAAAATGGAAATGCTTTCCTTTCTTAGTATCATTAACTATTGCAGGCAATGGATCCCTGAGTGCTCACACCATGACTCCATTTTACGTGCGGCTGCTAAGGGGGACAGCCCAGAGCATATTCAATGGACTCCATACATGACTACAGCTTTTGTGACCTTAAAAGTTAGCATTATACAGGCCCCCATTTTAGGACTACCTGATTATTGTAAACCTTTTCATTTGTATTCAAGGGACAACTGTAAAAACATGGCCGCGGTCTGTGCCCAAGATCACGGAGGTAGTATACGTCCCGTAGCATTCTTTTCCAAAGTAGTCCCTACTCCGGTCCTAGGGATGCCGGCGTGTCTCCAAGCATTAGCTGCTTGTGCAATGGCCGTAGAGTCAGCTAATACTGTCACCTTGGGACATTCTACCATCCTCCACACCAGTCACCAAGTGTTACAGTTACTTAAAAACCTAACCACACAACACATGACTGCTCAACGCCTCAGTGGTTATGAATGCATCCTGCTTAACCACACTAATCTAGACGTTAAATACAGCGCACCTAATTCAGGTCCTATTGCTGTCTTAAATGCTATATTAACTAGCAACCCTACATCTTCTAATGACCATGAACAGCTGCATGACTGTCTTACCACTATACATGACCCCACTTCACCTCGACATGACCTACTGGATATGCCTATTGACCATGCTGAGAATGTGTTTGTTAATGGGTCATGTTCTAGACCTGCAGATGGGGTCTATAAAACAGGTTTTGCTGTAGTTCAGCTCCCAGATGTTGTACTTGAGGCAGGTCTTATCCCTTTTACTTCCGCCCAAGCTGCTGAACTTATCGCCCTTACAAAAGCATGTCACCTTTTTGCAAATAAATCTGTAAACATTTACACTGACTCCCGGTATGCCTTTGGTGTGGTTCATGATTTTCGGAAAAATATGGCAGCAAAGAGGCTTCGTTGCTGCTGATGGTAAACCGATCTCCCACACCAATCTCATTAATTCTTTACTACAAGCTATCCAGTTACCGAAAGACAATGCCATTATCCATTGCCGCGCACACACTAACCACACAGGCTTTGTTTCTAGAGGAAACGCCTTGGCCAATCAAGTTGCTAAAACTGCTGCCGCCGTAATACCTACACCCACCCATACTTTTCATAAAATTGCTTCATGAATTGCAAGGCTTTGCAACACCTGATGATTTATCATATTGGCAATCACATGATTTAGAAAAGGACATACATGGCCTTTTCTCAAAAGAGGGGAGGATAGGGATACCTGAGAGTAGTGCCCCAATATTCATAGTACAGGCACACTGGGTGGGACACAAAGGAATTAAAGCAACCATGCAACAGTTACAACTGTCTTTTTGCATCAGAAACTTAAAATCACACTGCCAGACATACATACAAAGATATATACAGTGTCTACAGAATAACTCTACAGTACCTAACAAAGCATTACATGATCACTTGCCTCCACCCACAGCTCCATTCACCCATTTACAAATTGATTTTACTCATATCCCAAAGACAGGATCAAAGCAATTGTACCTGTTGGTGATAGTAGACCAGTTCTCACGGTGGCCTGAGGCCTTTGTAACACAAAGAGAGGATGCTAAGACAGTAGCTAAAATATTAACTACCGAGGTAATACCGAGATATGGATGCCCATTGCAAATTAATTCTGATAATAGGCCAGCCTTTATTAGTGCGGTAATTAAGGAACTGGTACAATGGCTACAGATCACCTGGAAGTTCCATATCCCTTACCATCCTCAGAGTTCAGGCACAGTGGAAAGAATGAACCGCACTATTAAGGTAAAACTTACAAAGGCCACTGCAGGTACATGGGTGAACTGGCAGAAATACCTACCTGCCATTCTAGCAGAAATCAGGATGACTCCTAACAAGTCTACTAAATTGTCCCCTTTTCAGATTCTAATGGGAAGACCATTTCCAACACCTTGGGGAAAAGGCCCACTTATAATTATGTCTGGTGATCTTGATCTTATAAGAGAACAATATGTGCAACATTTGATTGATAAATTGAATGGCATCTATGGTGATGTGTCTTCTCGCTTTCCTTTACCCTCACAGGAACCAACACATCCGTTCCAGCCAGGTGACCACGTCTGTGTCCGACAACTGAACAGAGCAAAGAAGGGAGGCTTCCCATTCGGACCACTGACTACCGTTGTAGCAGTAACCAGGACTGCCGTCCTCACTGACTCACATCTGGATCCACGCATCACGTCTGAAGCTGGGTCCAAAGAGGGGTGAAGCAGGTGACAAAGTCCCAGTGAAAGCGATTGAAGACAGCGATAATAAAAATGTAAAACCTACTCCTGCATCCACAGAATGCATGCAAGAACTTTCTCCTGTTGATGTGCATTATGCTCCTGATTTATTTACCCTTGTGGACAGTTCTTAATTGTCATTATGACCCAGACGAACTGGGACCACTAAAGTCTGTTTGTGGTAAACATAATAACACTCACACCAATACTAGCTCACCTCATAGGTACAAGAGATCCACACACGATAATACCATTATACAAAATCACCCCTGGGAACGTAATACATTTTCTGTAATGTTACAAGGATATGCCCACTCCTTTAACTTCTCTAATTGTTGGATATGTGCCCACGTATCTACACATGGGGAAATGGGTATACCCCTATTTGGTCTCCCAGCCGAGAATTTCACCCAAAACCACATATATTACAATGGCAGTACAAAACCTATAAAATGGAACTTCTTTACTTATGTCCAATCAGCTACACCGCTCAATGCCACAGGTGTGCAAAACCTAACACGCACGTATTTTCCGAAACAACACAATAAAAGTGTATCTTTTACACTGACCCATAGTAACCCAGGATATAACTGCTTTAAAGTTTTAGGAAAAGGTAGGCCCATGGGTAAATCTGTCTGCAAGGACAACACCACACTCACCTTTAATAGAAATTCCTCAAGCTCTAATTCTTCTCTTGACCAGTTATATAAGAGTTGTGCACCTTGGAACTGTAGTGGTCCCGGATGCACCTATCTGTTCCCTCTTTTCCATAACATTAACAATAATGGTACCGGCTGCAGCCCTAAAACTAATAGCTCCGTATCTAACCTTTTCCACCTTATGCCACCGTCTCCAGCTACAGATGTATATTTTATCTGTGGCAGAAATGCTTACCGATGGCTTCCCCCTAACTGGGTGGGCACTTGTTACTTAGGCCAGGTCATCCCTTACATATACAACACCTCTAGTCTTCCACAGGGCCGCATCAGAAACATGAGGGATACTAACACCAAGACTGGATGGGAAAAGTTCTTAGATGTCCTTGGTATAATTGTCCCATCAGTTGGTGTGGGAAGATTACAAGAAGAACTATCCCTCCATTCCCTCCTAGTACAGAAAGCCCTGAATAGCACTACAGAAGCTATTGAAAAATTAAACCAAGAGCAAGTACAAATTAGGATGGTAGCCTTGCAGAATAGGATGGCCTTGGATTATGTGTTAGCTTCTAAGGGCGGCGTATGCGCCTTAGTGGGCAAAGAATGTTGTTCTTATATTGATGATAACTCTGCTAGAGTAACTGACGATATAGAGCAAACCACAGACATTGCCGACCGACTTAACCAGTTCCAGGGGACCATATGGGACGACATGTTCTCCTGGTTGGGAGCTCTCGGTCAGAAAATACTGAATGCTTGTCTTTGTATTATTGCTTCACTTGTATTCCTCTGTACACTTATTGCATGTTGTAGGACACTACGCTAGACTACCCGCTACTACCTAAAAGTGCAAAGGACTCCCTATAGTTACATAGTTACATAGTTACATAGGGCCTCATTCTATTAGCGGCCGCAGCCGTTGCGGGGCCGCAAGGACCGGCAGCAAGCTATTCGGCTATTCTATTCCCTTACGGCCGGGGGCTCCGGCAGGCTTGCGGACGGTGCCCTGCTATCTCTTGCGGCCACTCGCGCCGGAGGAAAGCCTTTGATCTAAAATGGCCGCAAGAGTTTCGGCCGTAAGAAATTCCTATTTGCAATTCTATTGCTCCGGGAACCCTGTCTGCAAGGCTAAAAGCGAGCCGCAGCTTACTTGCAGGAAAGAGGTCCCGCTAGCACCAATTAAGCACATAAAATAGCTCAAATAAAGCCATCCTGCACTTTTAGAAGACTATAAAGGGATTTTAGGTGTTAGCAAAAATAGCACATAATTACCCTATACTCAAATCCGTAAAATATATTTTTTTTAATATCCGTAAAATATCCATGTAAAAAGTCCAGAGTGCTTGGAGCACCTCAGACACACCCACGCCGCAGCCGGCAAATAAACAGTTAATTTGAACTCGGGTTTGGGCAGATGTGCAAGCTTGAGAGGGGGTTCCTTTTAATCCTCATGTCCCCCAATATGATCACTAGCATTTACAGAGCTGTACAGTGCAGGCTTGAATTTATTTTTGAGTTTTTATATTTCTGAGCTTACGGCCGGTTCCAAGATATGCGGCCCGCCGTAAAAGGAGATCCTTGCGGGGCCGTATAATAGAATCGCGAGTTAACTGAACCCCCGCAAGGAATCGCAGCCTTACGGCCGATTTACGGCCGATAATAGAATGAGGCCCTAAATCTTTGTAGTTTCTATCGACTGTTTTCTGTGTATTTCCCAATCAAACAAATAATTAGCCCTTAATCGAGACAACAGTCTCCTGGGCACATTAAAACAGAGTGTTTCAGATTTTTTATAATTCAGTTTATAATAAGACACTTTACTATATTTATCTATTAACTTTGCTAAATGGTAAAGAGATTCTTCCGGAGTGACAAGACTACGTCATCTGCATATAGACTAATTTTATGTTCCTTCAATTGAATGAGGCCCATAGTAATTAAGGTTGAAAAAAGACTTTCAGTCCATCAAGTTCAACCTGTTAAGATCTCCTCTGATCTGCAATATGCGGATTAGTTATTAATTAAATTATTGATTAAATAATTATTAATAGTATAGTATTGGAGGATGAATAAAGAGTTAGTCCATCAAGTTCAACCTTTTTAGATCTCTATTGATCTTTTTAATGTGGACTATTTATTATTATTGTTAATTGATCCAGAGGAAGGCAAACAGAAAAAAAAACCCATTGAAACTTTGCCAATTGTCTCATAAGGGAAAAAAAAAGCAAAATTCCTTCCTGACCCCAGGAACTGGCGATCAAATTTCTCCCTGGATCAATATTCCTTGCTAGTTATCTAGGATAGCCTTGAATGCCCTCTTTATTCAAAAATATATCTAACCCCTTTTTTAAGTTGTCTATCGAATTCGCTGTCACCACCTCCTTTGGTAGAGAATTCCACAGTTTAACCACCCTAACTGTGAAGAACCCTTTTCTTTGTTTAAGGTGAAATCTTTTTTCCTCTAACCTCAAGGGATGTCCTCTTGTCAGTTGAAAATCTCTTGCTACAAAAAGTTCACTTGACAAAGCCTTATATTGACCCTGGATGTATTTATATAAGGTAATCATATCTCCTCTTAGACGCCTTTTTTCTAGCGAAAATAAGTTTAATTTTGTTAGTCTTTCTTCATAACTTAGCCCCTCCATTCCCCTTATTAGTTTTGTAGCCCTTCTCTGTACTTTTTCCAGCTCTAAAATGTCTTTTTTTTGAGGTGGTGCCCAAAATTGTCCTCCATATTCCAAATGAGGGCGTACTAGAGATTTGTATAGTGGCAGAATTAAAGCCAGTTTTCTCTCAAGATTTTAAGTCCCGTTTTAGCTCCACTTTTTAGGTTCTATGGCCTCCACTCCACAACTCCCATAAGAAGAGAACCAAGTGAAGACGGCTCATAAATCCCTACTGAGCTATCACATCACCCACATAAATCTAACCTCAGACACATGCTTTCTGAGGGCTTGAAATGTCCCTAATATCCGAAGCACTGAGAGCCCGTCCCGTAACTATTTTATAAAGTCTTTCCAAGTGCTCAACATTTTATAAAAGCCTATTGTTACAACCCTCCGTAAAGGCTGCAAAATGCCTCAATATGGTTGTATTTGAGTCTTGAGATTTTCTCAATTCTCATACAACTAAGGGGTTAATAATACTACCTTCTATGAGCCCAGGTATCCCTCAGAATTTCCCCTTAATACCTGCTAACCCCAATGAACTGGATATCACCCAGGACTCCCCTTAATACATTCAAACCCCTATGAGCTTTGGTATCCCCTGAACTAAAGTATAGCCAGGGGGTCCCTATGGCCCACATGGCACCAATTATTAACTACCATGGGTATCCCTATGGACTTCCTATGTAATCTAAAGATTAACCATGAGGTCTCTGTGGACCCCACATGGTACCTAATATAAATCTCTATACCATGGGGTTCTTAATAAACCTCATGATATACTAAGCTATGACCATGGAGGTATTTATGGATCTCTATAGCACCTAAAGTTAATCCTTATACCATGGGGGTCCTCAAAGACATTTATAACACTCTACCTACCACCACATGGGTCCCAGATTGAAATCTATGCAATCTGATTATTTATCTATCTACACCTTACCTCCATAACATCTAAAACTTAACCCTATACCATGAGTCCTTAAAGAAGCCCAATGGCATTAGCTATTAACCCTAAGTACCATGGGGGTCCTTAAAGATTAGTTAATTGATAAGTTAATTACATATAGCCACATTAAAACCAATTTTGAGAGAATCTTGGAGAATTTATTTTATTTGACAGCCCATCATAACTTGGTAAAATTTATAATTGTTGCCTATCCAGTGCTGGTATCATGTAGCATTGGAAAAAAAGGCTAATATTGATCTGGACCTTAGTTGCAGTGTTACGTGCACTAAATCTCTTTAAAAAAAAAGCTATTAAACGGTCTTTAGACTGTTATTTTTGTCTCCTACTTGTGTAACAACAGAGAAGATCTTACCAAGTCCTAATGAAATAAAAGAGCATGGAAAACATGACATATTATACCACAAGTGGCCACAGGATGGCAGCAGATAATAAGGAATGAGATAAATGTACATGATCTTAACCTCAGTCTAATGATATGCAAATCACAAAACACACATTTACATTCTATTGTTAGTTAAAGAGACAGTGCAGACCAACATATTGTAATATGTATCCAAAACTGTGTATTGTAAAGAAAGTTGTTATAGCAGATTCAATAGATAACCAAAAACATAGGTTGGATGTAATTCTGAATAAATAGGACATATAAGCATGGGTGTGGGATCTGGGGGGATGGGGGATAAATCACTCCCAGATTATATGAGTAGGGGACACACAAAATACTAGAATTAAACGTTATCATGCAATATCAGAGGGCCCCAGCACTATGGAGCAGTACGTCTCTCCCAGGAAAGCTTTGACCCAGGAAGGGTTTTGACTCCCCCTCTTTTTTAACAACCCTGGAGGATGCAATGGGCAGCCAATCAGCAGCAGGAAGAGTATTTACACAAATGAACACACAATATTGTAATTACCAATGGCTAGTATTCTTTTTCAGGCATGTCTTTTTGCACTATAAAAAAACAAGTATATTTAGTCTTACTGAAGTTCCAGGGCACGACAATATCAGGATACTAAATCGAATAAAAATTGGAAGTTTATTTACACTTATTAAAATCCCAGCTACAAAATAAGCCACAAAATCCTATTCTCAGCTGCACTGACTTAATACAAACTATAGTATGAAATAAGGCAAGAAAGTAACAATGTCCCCAAAAATAATAACAGTTGAATGCAAAATATTATTAATAAAAGTACAGATGGCAGAAGTAAATTTAGCTCCTTCAAGTGCCTTCAATATACCTCATTTAATTAGAAACGCATCCTAACGAGGTTTGAACGTTAGGGCTGCAAGCTGGAAATATGACAGTTTACCGCTGCTATTAAATTAGACCTGCGGCTAGCAACGTGTGAGCACGGCCGTTCCACGATGACCAAACTGACAGGAGAAGTGAAAAAAGGGCCCGCTGCACACTACTAACCGATCCCGGCACCTAACATTAACCCTCCTCTATGCTGGAGGTCCCCATCGGGACCCCTGAAGTGTCCCAACATTAACCCCTTGCAGCTGGGGTCCCCTATCAGCATCAGTTGTGACACCCTCTGCATTTCAAATATTCAAATTTTCCGTCGCAGGTCCTTAAAGAGCCCGCGGCACACAATTAGCGAATCCCGCGGTAAGTACCCCCTGTGGCACCTAACATTAAACCCTCTCTATGCTGGAGGTCTCCATCAGGACAGCCGAATTGTCCCAACATTAACCCCTTGCAGCGGAGGTCCCCGATCGGCATCGATCTTGACACATGCTGGATTTCAAATTTTGTAATTTCCCACCTCGAAGTTCCTTAAAGGACGGTAAAGGTCCTGAAAGGACCTGCGCTAGAAAAATAATATTAACCCCGGCCAAGGGGGTAGTATAAGAACCCCCTTAGGCACCTAAAATCAACTCCATCACTCATTGGTTAACCCTATAACTCATGGGGCTCTATGCAGAACCCCATGAGCCCCTAATTAACCCTGTCACTCATGGGGCTTCATACAGAATTAAGAAGGGTGTCAATGGGGAAATACAAACAGTTTTGCTCTGCAAGCCGATAACCACAAACATTACACTACTCCAGCTCACACCACCCAATGACTAAAAAAGACATTCCTGTGGGTGAGTTCCTCGGGATAAGGTGAAACTGCTCAGATATCATTACCTTTCAACAGCAATTGAGTGAACTTAGACAGAGACTGAGAAGTAGAGGCTGCAGTCAGACCTCCATTAAAAAGGCTTATCACCGGGCCCTACACACAGATAGAAAGCAACTTTTGCCACCCAAAACTCGGATTTGAACTGACAGAGAAGTCAGATTTGTTGGAACTTTACTAACAATGGCGTGAGATCACTTACATTCTAAATACGTTGTGAGATCTGATTCTCAGCTGAGGTCCTGCATCGGGGAACACATTAGTGTTAGCTTGCGTAGATCACATACAATTATAGATATGACTGTGAGGGGCCATTATCATGACTCCAAACCAGACATTACATTTTGGGTCTTACAGAAAATAAGTTTGGGAATTAGAAAAGGTTTAAATGAAAACATCAATATGATAGTTTTTCTGTAAACATGGTCCTCTGTCTTGTAAATATGTTTTAAACTAGCGAATTGCCCGTCAAAAAATGACGGCAATGAAATTGTAAGGTAGCTAATGCTGTTTGGTGTATAATAATGAAATATATAATAGATGAATAAATGAATATACTTTACCTATTTTGAAGCATTGTGTTGAAGAGCTGTCAATGTGTTTTGATGTTGCTGCAGCATTAGTGGTGTGGAGCTGCTGTGTAAGCGTGGTGAATGTGTGCAGAGTAATACTGTGCGTGCTCGAGACGAAACCGTTAGCGTAGTGGTGTACTTCCTCATTGGCGTAACATGGCGGGTTATCTGTGGTATGCGTCTTTGCGGATTATCCGTCGGTGCTTCGTGGTGGTTTTCGAATTTCGTGTGGTGTTTTGCGAGTGTGTTGTGGTGTTTTACGTGTTGAGAGTGCTGTAGCCTCGTTTTCGTTTTGTTCGTCTGCCATTTTTTCTCTCGCTTAGCGATTTTATTAGTGTCTAAAGTGTTTTATTTTTATTTAAATGAAGGTGTAACTTGGTTTTTTTGAGGTGCTGGAGGGTTCCTCTTGCTGTAGGTAATCTTTTTATGTGTGTGTTGTGTGTATTTAGTGTGTTTTAAATGTTTGTATGTCGGCGTGTTGCGTCCAATGTTTGCGAGGTCGTAATGTCTGGTAACGTGTCTCGTATGGTGTTTGCGTGTGTAGCCTCGTTTTCATTTTGTTCGGCGGCCATTTTTTCTCTCGCTTAGCAAATTTTTTAGTGTCTAAACTCTTTTATTTTGAGTGAAATGAAGGTGTAAGTTGCATTTTTGAGGTCCTGGATGCTCCCTCTTGCTGTAGGTAAGCTTTTTATGTATGTGCTGTGTGTATGTATTGTGTTTTTAATTTTGTAATGTTCGCGAGTTGCTTCCGAGTGTTGCGAGGCCGTAATGTGTGTTAACGTCTGTCGTATGTTGTTTGCGTTGCTCGTAAAATTTAGTGAGTGTCGTAATTTGTGTGTCATGTTCTTTGTGTTGCGACGTGAAGTTTGCCAGGGTCTCAGTTACTGGCATGGCATTTATATATATATAAAAAAAAAATCTTACAAAAAAGAAAAAATAGTAGTGCATTTTAAAATTATGTGAATAAAAGTTAAGTTTTAAATGATTGTTCTAAAGGTATATTTTGTACCACTTGGGGATCACTATCTAATTTTAAGGTGTGAACTTTTTCTTTAACTGGCTATACTGACCCAGTAAACTTGATAAGTTCTCACTGGATCTACGTTGGTTCAGTAAGCAGGACAGGATCCCCTTGTATCTAGATTGCTTCAGTAAGCAGGACATAATCTTACCTCAGTAAGTAGGGCAGGGTATCATTAGGCCTAAATTAGTTCAGTCTGTAGGGCAGGATCTGATTGGATCTACATTAGCTCCGTCAGCAAAGCTTAATCTGATTGGGCCAATATTATGTCATATAAGCAGAGTGGGATTATTATTATTATTACTATTATTTGTAACGCGCCAACATATTCCGTAGCGCTGTACAGGGGATAAGAACAAGGAAGTATACAATAAACAATATTAACAACTGCAGAAAAAGGGGGGGCCTGTTTTGAGCTGCGAGTTTTGTGAAAATACTTCCAAAGCACCCTACAAGAATGGAAACTCGCTTACAATCTAAGGGAATGGATGAGGCAGAAATGGAATAGCAAGGTTTAGGAAGAAATTGAGAGTTTAAATTTGAAATTAAATTCTCTTTTATAATCACCATCACCGAATTCTTTAGGAGCTATGTCATCTAAAAACATTAAAGCTGTTAAATCGTTGCCAGGGACCATTGCTTTCTCATTCTGAAGCCAAGGATACTTATTCATTAGTTAAACCCATTTTAATCTATTGGCCACCATATTTGTATCATGTTATATATATATACTAAGAAAATAAAAATGTATGACTTTTAACTCTCCATTAATTTGCATGTTAACATTAAGATAATAGAAAACCCTATAGGGTGCCCTACACTATTCTATAAAATGGTTGGTAACAAGTAAACCCAGACTATCTCCCAGAAATCCCACTAATGGATAGTAAAATACCCAGTAAAATATAAAATACCCAGATGTAACAGTGAAATCTCCAAAATATTTATTCACTATTGGGAGCAGAGTTTAAGGTGAAAAAGATGATGATAATATTAATAATTATAATAATAATAATAATCAGAGTTTATCCAATTATGACACATATATAAAAAATAGAATAGATATAAAAATAATAAATAATAATAAAAAAAAGAATGAATAATAATAAACAAATAGGAAGAGATACCTCGTCAATACAACAAGTAAGTATTCCAGGTTTGTGGGGACTAGGAACCCCAAAAAATTATACTGTCCTAAAGGGATCAAATCAATAAATACTATTGTCAGACTAAAGTACAGAGCGCACATTCCACATGTGGTGACAGTGTGCGCCCATGTATATACACATGCAGAAATTCATATCTATATTGAATCTAGTGGATGCCTCAGTAATTAGGCTGAACACAAATGTTTTTAGTCACTATTAGTACGAATGGACACCCCAATACCACATTGTATTTATATGTATATATACTTAATACTGAGGGGTATTACCCTACTATCCCATTGTATATTGTTGTATCGTCTTCTGCTTTTATCATTTAATCATTTTATTTATGGGTCGATTGTATCTATTTTTATCTAGGTTATTTCATTGATAAAGATGTAAAATAGAAACAGTGAAACGCGTCTGTCAGTATTGTTCTATTATAATTATATTATTTTAGTTTGATAAATTTTTACCTTTACATTATTTTATATTGCTTTTGTATTTGAGAAATAAACTATTAATTGGAGCCACACCTTACAATGTTCAGTAGAGTAATAACATGTCAGTCCATAGACACTAATGACAAAGAAATAGTAATGTCCCGAACAGTTCGCCGGAGAACTATTCACTGCGATTTTCTCATTTTCGTGTCCGCCGCGAACGGCGAACACATGCGCTTTTCGGTTGGCCCCCTATACTTTATCATTGAGGAAACTTTGAACATCATTTATTTTATTTTATAATTTTTTTTGTGTAATCTATGACTGCCTGTCAGCGTGTGTGTGTGACAGGCTAACACCTAACAGCTTATATTGTGATTATTTTCACTACTCATACCTGGTGGTGTACCATACATTGAAAACAACCATTTTTTTCCTGTAATCTAATTTCAGTTGCCTGCCTGTGTCAGGCTCACAGCTAATATTCTGCTCTGTTTCACCAGTCATAGTTGGTGTACCATATATTGAAAAAAAAACATCCCTTTTTTCCTTTAATCTAATTTTAGTTGCCTGCCTGTATCAGGCTCACAGCTTATATTGTGCTCAGTGAAATAAAACAACACTTTTTTGACTGTAATCGATTGAATATCAGTTGCCTGCCTACAGGCGTGTGTGTGAGGCCTACAGCGCCTACTCTGCCAACTTTTGCCAGTGCACAGTGCGCAGTGCCCCAAATTTGAAGTGGGAGGACCGACCAAGCATCTTTTTCCATCTCCCGCTTCCAAAAAAACATACCATTTACACGTCCCCTGATAGGTGACGTAACAGGTATCAAACTGATAGGAATAAATAGTACAACTTAATACACCACTCCTATCTGGTGGCACATTACATTGCACGTGCAGTGCCCCAAATTCGAAGTAGGAGGTCCGACCAAGCATCTTTTTCCATCTCCCTGTTCCAAAAATCAATGCCATATACACGTCCCCTAATAGTGGACGTAACAGGGATTAAACCGATAGGAATAGTACTACTTAACAGTACACACCTTATAATAATGCAGACAGAGGCAACGCAGAGAGAGGAGTCTGAAAAAGAGGAGTCAGAGGAGGAAGGTGGCTTTGAGGAGGTGGAAGACCAAACACAGCAGGCGTCCCAGGGGGCTTGTTCTCACCTTTCGGGGACCCTTGGTGGCTGGCTGAAGGAAGAGACCTTCAATAACATCAGTGAGGACAAGGAACGGGACATGGCTAGCTTGGTATCCAACCTTGTGCAAATGGGGAGTTTGCGGTTGTGCAAAAGGACTGTTTGTGGTTGTTTGCGGTGCATTAAACGGGGAGTTTGGTCTGTTACTGTGAAGCGGGTGTAACCCTTACACTACCTGATCGATACAACATCATACCTGATGTTTTAAAGCATGTTATTCCAAACAATTTAGGAATGGTAGGTGATTTATGCCCTTTATGGCTTAAAACCAGACTATGTAATTTTCCTTGGGAGTTTTGCCATGGATCCCCCTCCGGCATGCCACAGTCCAGGTGTTAGTCCCCTTGAAACAACTTTCCCATCACTATTGTGTCCAGAAAGAGTCCCTGTGGGTTTTGAAATTTGCCTGCCCATTGAAGTCTATGGCCCGTTCGCAAACATTTGATGAAGTTCGCATCTGCGGTTCGCGAACCGAAAATTTTATGTTCGCGACATCACTAGTTACAAACCAAAATGTTTTTTTCTTCTGCTCTTGAAATAAATATTAGCAAAGTATATAAAAGAAAACAGACCACAGTGGTCCTTAAGTCATGGTGGGTGTATGTTGGATCCAAAAATATTGAGAAATATCTTCAGCATCACACCCAGTGTCAGCCATAAATATCTTAAACTACTTTGTTAGAGGTTATCAGTAATTACATTTCATTGTCTGTGAGTAAACTAAGTGTTTGTAAGAAAATTTATATTTAAACAATGTATTTACATTAACAAAGGGTAACTGGAGTCCAAATATTATATGCATTTAAATTTTGGACCTTAAACATTACAAAATTCTTGTTTTTATTTAAAATATTGTGCTTTTGTTTTGTAAAAAAAAAAAAACGTAAGATATGTAAAAAAGTAGTTGAATTTGCCTTTTACTGATTACTGTTCTTTATATGCTACCTCTACCACTGCTCATTAAAATGATCACTTATGCAATCTGATTGGCAAAAATAAAAACCATGGAAAGCCAATCATATTACAATGTTCATAATTACAATTTCCCCATGATACAAAACAAAAAAAAGGAGGACATTTCTAATGGCTCATCAAACACTGAGAACAAAAATACAAACTAGGCAAGAGTTATAATATGTGCATACATTTAATATGTTCTAGGCTTACTGTGAGAGCTACATGGTAATAACTCACATGTATACTATGTACCCAAACTTTCCTGACACTTTCTGCAATTGAACACGTCTGGGCAGGATATCAAATCTGTTACTTTATTAGAAGATTGTAAAGTAATTCTTTATTATAAAAAACACAATTTTAAATAGCTGATTACGACCATACAGTATATTCTCATAGGCAATATTGTATATTCCTAAAGGCCCACATGGCTCCTACTATATATGATCTGTGTTGTATAACTAGATTATTACTTTTCTTATGTATGAATTCTTTGATGCTTAATAAAATATGACCTGGAAGAGAAGCCATTTCCACATTCCTGGCAAAAAATTGCTTCTCTGCTGTATGAATCCTATTGTGTGTTACCAGACTTGATTTGTGTAAGAAGCTTTTCTCACATTTCTGTCAGATACATGGCTTCTCTCCTGTATGAACTCTTTGGTGTTCAAGCATTGCAAACTTTTTAGAGAATACTTTGTCACACTGAGAACAAGTATGTGGTTTCTCTCCTGTATGAGTCCTATTGTGTGCAGCTAAATAGGTCTTTTGAGAAAAACCTTTCCCACACTCTTGGCACACATATGGCTTCTCTCCTGTATGAGTCATCTTATGTCCTAACAGACCGTGCTTGTGTGAGAAACCTTTGCCGCACTGATTACAAACAAATGGCTTCTCTACTGTATGAGTTCTATTGTGTACAGCTAAAGTTTTCTTTCGAGAGAAACCTCTCCCACACTCTTGGCAAACATATGGCTTCTCTCCTGTATGAGTTAAATGGTGTTTAATCAGTTGTGAAGGTCTACAGAAGTCTTTACCACAGTCAGGACCAGTATGTGACTTTTGCCTAGTATGAGCTACGCTCTGTGCAATCACATCAGACTCTGCAGTGACTACTAAATCACATTCTTGGCACACATGTGGCTTCTTATCTGTATGAGTTTTATCATCGCCTGGCATTAGTGAGAAATCTTTCCCACATTGCTGGCAAACAAATGACTTCTGATCCGTATGAGCACTTCGATGTCTGGCCAGATGTGACTTCCGTCTTCCATATGATGCTTTTTCATCTTCTATTCTGGTGTGAAGCTTTGCACAGTTTGAGGTGTCCTTTCTAGCTCTCCTGGTTCTACAGATAACGTTCTTACTTTGAGCACAAGTTTCTTGTTTATCCTGATAGGACTCGGAATAAACATCAGTATTTACTTTGTAACAAAATGCTGATTCCTTCCTTGGGATTATTTCAGAGCTTTGTTCTTGAACACTCTGATCATCTACTTTAGTGTCTTGTGAAGAGGATGGTGTCTGGGATTCTTCTTTCATCTGTCTGCTCATTAATTCATATGTTGGTAAAGACAGAACTGAAAGATAATAAATATACGTATGAAATACCCCAAATAACATGGTGCTGTAAGAGGTGATGTCTCATATTATGTCTTTAAGAGCTGGATCACTCTGTACCCCACCCACTAGAGAACACTTATTATTCATACTATAAAAATATAACATTTATACTAAGAAAATAAAAATGTATCACGTTTAACTCTCCATTAATTTTCATGCTAACATTAAGATAATAGAAAACCCCATAGGGTGCCCTACACTGTCCTATAAAATGGTTGGTAGCCAGTAAACCCAGACTATCTCCCAGAAATCCCACTAATGGATAGTAAAATACATTTGTATGTATTGATGTAAGTATTATAAATTATTAGTTTTAGCTTCACTCAATGTTTTCTCATCTTCATCGTTTTAATAAAATAATATTTTGTTGTAATTAAGAAACACATTAACAGAAGAAAAAATGCGTAACTCTGTGACGCTATATCATTTGTAGCATTAACTTCACCAGCACAAATAATATAATGAGGGGAATATTTTATATCTTCAAACTTTGCACTTTTAATAAATATGCTAATATACCAATGTAAAGGCTTACTACTACTAGCAGTGACATCTGGGACACACATAATGTTCACTCAAAGGACCAACAAGAGGAGTTAGTCGTGTCATTAATGTTTCATCATTAATACAATTCCTACTTCAGCAGCCGGGACTGGGAAACTGGTCAGAGTTGGGGGAAAGATGGAGGGTACTAAATACAGGGATATTCTTGGGCAAAACCTGTACCACTCTGTGCGTGATTTGAGGCTAGGATGGAGGGTCACCTTCCAGCAGACAATGACCCCAAAGTGGAGGTAGAGACGGGCGCTGGAGTATATTTATAAACTAGTGCGGCAAAAAACCCGAAAAGGGGGCACTGTGGGACATTTGTGAAATAACCAGATGTAACAGTGACATCTCCAAAAGATTTATTCACTATTGGGAGCAGAGTTTAAGGTGAAAAAGATGATAAATAATAATAATCAGAGTGTATCCGATTATGATACATATAAAAAAAAAAAATAGATATAAAAAATAATAATAAAAAAAAAGAGTGAATAATAATAAACAAATAGGAAGAGATACCTCGTCAATACAACAAGTAAGTATTCCAGGTTTGTGGGGGATAGGAACACGAAATATTATAATGTCCTAAAGGGATCAAATCAATAAATACTATTGTCAGACTAAAGTACAGAGCGTACATTCCACATGTGATGACAGTGTGCGCCCATGTATATTATTAGTATGAATGGACACCCCAATACCACATTGTATTTATATGTATATATACTTATACTGAGGGGTATTAACCTACTATCCCATTGTATATTGTTGTATCGTCTTCTGCTTTTATCATTTAACCATTTTATTTATGGGTCGATTGTATCTATTTTTATCTATTGTTAAACATGTAAAATAGAAACAGTGAAACGCGTCTGTCAGTATTGTTCTATTATAATTATATTATTTTAGTTTGATACATTTTTAGCTTTCCATTATTTTATATTGCTTTGGTATTTGAAAAATAAACTATTAATTGGAACCAAATGCATACAATGGTCCATCTATTTACACCCACAGTATGTGCCACTTTATACTACCCGGGATCTATGGGATATAAAGACATTATAGACACTGTAAAAGCTGACCACAAATTGGGATTACATGATTGTATGAATTTATTAAAACTGAGGTTATTAAAACATTGTGTTTAAAAATAGAAATTAGACTTTAACAACTAATAAGTGAGCACTTTTCATGTGTCCCCAACACAGCCATCATATTATTCCCAAGTTTCCCACTTCCCTGCGCGGCGGTCTGGATGCGCCGTCACCTGATGAATATCTATTTCCTCTGTCTCATCCTCACCTGTCTCACTAATAGATGTAGTAGATACATTTTCACCAGGGAACCATAGAAACAAATACCTATGTTATTTTTATACATATCATGTGGAGTTTTGTAAATTCAAAATAAAAAGATACCACTGAAATTCAACAGCTGGAAATAAAATGTCTGTACATGTAAAATGCGTGTGTCCTACCAATATACATGTAAGATGTATGTGTCCTACCAATATACATGTAAGATGCATGTGTCCTACCAATATACATGTAAGATGCATGTGCCCTACCAATATGCATGTAAGATGAATGTGTCCTACCAATATACATGTAAGATGTATGTGGCCTACCAATGTACATGTAAGATGTATGTGTCCTACTAATATACATGTAAGATGTATGTGTCCTACTAATTTACATTGATTTATGGGGCAATAACGGATCAAAGGGGTATCAGTTAAAAGCACATGACACCACTTAACCTCTGTTTGTAACAAGTGTTTCAATTGCTATTTTCAATATTGTTGCTATATTTGATATCTTAATTCATGCCCACGAGTTCCCCATTGAAGTCTATGGAGCCACCAATAGCTGTAACCGAGAGTTCAATTCCAGCTGGTGCCTAGCCCAGCGGCCAGAAAGGGAATATACTGCATATCTTACCCCAAATATTTTTATAAGGCCCATAGAATAATTTTGGTACCGAAACACATTTCACACTCACAAATAACCACAATTAAAGCGTAGAAGGACATCATAACCTAGCAGTATGGGTTCTGGGCCCTCATGGTACATACACAAGGCCGATGGGCCACACCTTATAATGTTCAGTTGAGTAATAACATCTCAGTTCATAGACACTAATGACAAAGAAGTCCAAATATCCAGGGGGTAGGACAGTGTGGATGAAGAAAGTAAAAGAAGGAAATCCTTACTCCAGCTCACAAGGATTACATTTTATGAATTGGTGAGGTATGAATGTAGGAGGGCCGGCTTCATATAACTGAATGCTTTAGGACTGCTGACCTGGTTAGGGATGATATCAATGTACTTTGTGGGCTGAATAAGCAGCGTACCATGGGGCATCATCTGTGTCTATATCTGAGATTCTGCCTGTACATAGTCATGAAGAAGGACTTGTGTATAGTAATAAGCAAACACGGGTACTTTAGTTCACTTGATAAAAGTTTTTCTAAAAGTTTTTTTTCCGATATGGCGAATGAACAGTGATTGAAAATATTAAATATTCCTAATAGCCATTTAATGTAGTGTGTAGGGTTAGTCATAGAAATTCTACCGTGTATCATGCTTCCCTCAGACATGTCATACATGTACACTCACACATGATGGTATTTCCCTGGATGTCCATCTCCTGGGCTTCCTGTTGACTCCCCACACTCGGCTCTTGTATCTGTTCAATGTTTTGCACAATTTCAGTATTGGCCTCACCTGTGGACATAGTTCAATCACATATATAGTTGTCGTCATTGCGATGTTGGTCTTGCAATTTAAAATTTTGCGCGCTTGCGCATGAGCGCAATAGGTACTCATCGCGAGGCCCGCACGACTTAGGCTGCAAAGAGTTCCGCAGGCGCTCATGGCGAGGGCCGTAGGACTTTGCACACACCTATGCACTCTGGGCGTTGGAGTGAGCTTGAGGTCGATGTGTGAGCGAAGAGGCGCTCCTAGGACTACAATCCCAGAGTGCCATGCAGGCTGAGGGGTCGGGGCGTTTGTAAGCACATGGGATGTTGCTGTACTGTGAGGAGAAGAGAGATAGAGAAACACAGAGAGGGGAGAGAGACACATACAGAGAGAGAGAGCCCGAGATGGCAGGATGAGCGGGGAGATGTGAGTATCACTGAGAGGGGAGAGAGTGAAAGGGAGAAATACAGAGATGAGAGAGAGACAGAGACGGCAGAACTACAGGAGACGCGCATGCGAGTTAAGGCACAACGGAAGGGTGAGGGGGACAGAAGACACAAGGGGAAAGGAGACAGAAGGGAGGCAGAGGAGCGGGCAAAGGAGATACAAGGGAGGCAGAGGAGGGGGATAATGTGACACAAGGGAGGGAGAGGAGGGGGGACACAAGGGAGGCAGAGGAGGCGGAAAGGAGACACAAGGGAAGGAGAGGAGGGCGGAAAGGAGACACAAGGGAGGCAGAGGAGGGGGAAATGAGACACAAGGGAGGCAGAGGAGGGGGCAAAGGAGATAAAAGGGAGGGAGAAGAGGGGGGAAAGGAGACTCAAGGGAGGCAGAGGCGGGGAATAATGAGACACAAGGGAGGGAGAGGAGGGGGGAATGAGACACAAGGGAGGCAGAGAAGGGGGAAATGAGACACAAGGGAGGGAGAAGAGGGGGGAGGAGACACTAGGTAGGCAGAGGAGGAAGGAAATGAGACACAAGTGAGGGAGGGGGAAATTAGACACAAGGGAGGCAGAGGAAGGGTGAAATGAGACACAAGGGAGGGAGGGGGAAATGAGACACAAATGAGGAAGAGGAAGGGTGAAATGAGACACAAAGGAGGTAGAGAAGGGGCAAAGGAGACACTAGGGAGGAAGAGGAGGGGGGAAAGGAGACACAAAGGAGGATGATTAGGGGGAAAGGAGACACAAGGGAGGCAGAGAAGGGAGTAAATGAGACACAAGGGAGGGAGAAGAGGGGGAAGGAGACACCTGGTAGGAAGAGGAGGGGGGAAATGAGACACAAGGAAGGGAGAGGAGGAGGGACACAAAAGAAGAAGAGCAGGGGGACATAAAAGAGGGAGAGGAGTGGGGAAAGGAGACGCAAGGGAGGAAGAATAGGGGGCAAAAGTAGACAAAAGGGAGGCAGAGGAGGGGGAAATGAGACTCAAGGGAGGGAGAGGAGGGGGGAAATGAGACTCAAGGGAGGGAGACGAGGGGGGAAATGAGACTCGAGGGAGGGAGAGGAGGGGTGAAAGGAGACACAAGGGAGGCAGAGGAGGGGGATAGGAGACAGGAGTGAGGCAGAGGAGGGGGATATGAGACACGGGGGGAGAGGAGGGAGAAAGGAATCAAAAAGGGAGGCAGAGGAGGGGGGAAATGAGACACAAGTGAGGAAGAGGAAGGGTGAAATGAGACACAAAGGAGGCAGAGGAGAGGAAAGTAAGACACACGGGAGGGAAAAAAAGAGGGGGAAAAGGAGACAAAAGGGAGGCAGCGGAGGGGAGAAATGAGACACAAGGGACGGAGAGGAGGGGGCAAAGTAGACACAAGGGAGGCAGAGAAGGGAGTAAATGAGACACAAGGGAGGGAGAAGAGGGGGAAGGAGACACCTGGTAGGAAGAGGAGGGGGAAATGAGACACAAGGAAGGGAGAGGAGGAGGGACACAAAAGAAGGAGAGGAGGGGGAAAGGAGACACAAGGGAGGAAGAATAGGGGGCAAAAGAAGACAAAAGGGAGGCAGAGGAGGGGGAAATGAGACTCACGGGAGGGAGAGGAGGGGGGAAATGAGACTCAAGGGAGGGAGAGGAGGTTGAAAGGAGACACAAGGGAGGCAGAGGAGGGGGATAGGAGACAGGAGTGAGGCAGAGGAGGGTGATATGAGACACACGGGGGGAGAGGAGGGGGGAAAGGAATCAAAAGGGAGGCAGAGGAGGGGGGAAATGAGACACAAGGGAGGGAGAGGAGGGGGGAAGGAGACACTAGGTAGGCAGAGGAGGGGGGAAATGAGACACAAGTGAGGAAGAGGAAGGGTGAAATGAGACATAAAGGAGGCAGAGGAGAGGAAAGTAAGACACATGGGAGGAAGAAGAGGGGGGAAAGGAGACAAAAGGGAGGCAGAGGAGGGGAGAAATGAGACACAAGTGACGGAGAGGAGGGGGCAAAGGAGACACAAGGGAGGGAGAGAAGGGGGGACACAAAAGAAGAAGAGGAGGGGGACGCAAAAGAGGGAGAGGAGTGGGAAAAGGAGACACAATGGAGGAAGAATAGGGGGCAAAAGGAGACAAGAGGGAGGCAGAGGAGGGGGGAAATGAGACACAAGGGAGGCAGAGGAGGGGGATAGGAGACATGAGTGAGGAACAGGAGGGGGATATGAGACACACGGGGGAGAGGAGGGGGGAAAGGAATCAAAAGGGGGCAGAGGAGGGGGGAAATGAGACACAAGGTAGGGAGAGGAGTGGGGATAGGAGACACAAGGGAGGCAGATGAGGTGGAAAGAAGACACATGGGTGGGATAGGATGTTGGAAAGGAGACACAACAGAGGGAGAGCTGGAGGAAAGGAGACAAGGGAGGGAAAGGAGGGGGTAAAGGAGACACAAGTGAGGGAGAGTAGAGGAGAAAGGAGACACAAGGGAGGGAGAGGAGGGGGAAATGAGACACAGGGGAGGGGGAAAGAGACAGGAGGGAGGAGGTAAAACACAGGGGAGGGAGAGGGCCAGTAAAGTAGAGGGGGGAGAGGCACTCAATGAGCGCCTCCCATCAAGTAGAGGTGAGAGAGGCTTGCAATGAGCGCCAAAGGCACTCATCGCGAGGCCAGCAAAGTAGAGGGGGGTAGAGCCTTGCAATATGTGGACATTTTTTTACCGGCAAGCCACTAGTATATAATAATTATATGACTGATGCAAGTAGATCTGTATTATACATTCATATTACCCATATCACCCACCTGCACCAGGCTCATATGGTATTTCCTGTTGCTGATACTCATTTCCATCTCTCTCATCCTCCTGTTCCTCTCTAACTGACCTCATGTCTAGATTATCATCAGGGAGCCCTATTAACACAAACAGAAGATAAAGAGGGTTTATGTGGTATTATTACATTTAGGAAATATTTTTTAAAAAGTCTTATTTAACATAACAAAAAAAAGGAAACTGACAAGTATCAACATGTTGCCAACTGTTTGACTTCTGAGGTCAATATCAGTACGTATTCTGGGATATACAGTAGATATAAAAAGTCTACACACCCCTGTTAAAATGTCAGGTTTCTGTGCGGTAAAAAAATGAGACAAAGATAAATCATTTCAGAACTTTTTTCACCTTTAATGTGACCTATAAACTGTACAACTCAATTGAAAAACCAACTGAAATCTTTTAGGTAGAGGGAAGAAAAATAAAAAATAATGTGGTTGCATAAGTCTGCACACCCTCTTATAACAGGGACTGTAGCTGTTTTCAGAATTAAGCAATCACATTCCAAATTGTGTTAAATAGGAGTCAGCATACACCTGCCATCATTTAAAGTGCCTCTGATTAACCCCAAATAAAGTTCAGCTGCTCTAGTTGGTCTTTCCTGAAATTTTCTTAGTTGCATCCCACAGCAAAAGCCATGGTCCACAGAGAGCTTCCAAAGCATCAGAGGGATCTCATTGTTACAAGGTATCAGTCAGGAGAAGGGTACAAAAGAATTTCCAAGGCATTAGATATAACATGGAACACAGTGAAGACAGTCATCATTAAGTGGAGAAAATATGGCACAACAGTGACATTACCAATAACTGTAGCTCCCTACAAAATTGATGAAAAGACGAGAAGAAAACGGGTCTGGGAGGCTACCAAGAGGCCTACAGCAACATTAAAGGAGCTGCAGGAATATCTGGCAAGTACTGGCTGTGTGGTACATGTGACAACAATCTCAAGTATTCTTCATATGTCTGGGCTATGGGGTAGAGTGGCAAGACGAAAGCCTTTTCTTACGAAGAAAAACATCCAAGCCAGGCAACATTTTGCAAAAACACATCTAAAGTCTCCCAAAAGCAAGTGGGAAAAGATGTTATGGTCTGATGAAACCAAGGTTGTACTTTTTGGCCATAATTCCAAAAGATATGTTTGGCGCAAAAACAACACTGCACATCACCAAAAGAACACCATACCGACAGTGAAGCATGGTGGTGGCAGCATCATGCTTTGGGGCTGTTTTTCTTCAGCTGGAATGGGGACCTTAGTTAAGATAGAGGGAATTATGAACAGTTCCAAATACCAGTCAATATTGGCACAAAACCTTCAGGCTTCTGCTAGAAAGCTGAACATGAAGAGGAACTTCATCTTTCAGCATGACAACGACCCAAAGCATACATCCGAATAAACAAAGGAATGGCTTCACCAGAAGAAGATTAAAGTTTTGGAATGGCCCAGCCAGAGCCCAGACCTGAATCCAATTGAAAATCTGTGGGGTGATCTGAAGAGGGCTGTGCACAGGAGATGCCCTCACAATCTGACAGATTTGGAGTGTTTTTGCAAAGAAGAGTGGGCAAATCTTGCCAAGTCAAAATGTGCCATGCTGATAGACTCATACCCAAAAAGACTGAGTGCTGTAATAAAATCAAAAGGTGCTTCAACAAAGTATTAGTTTAAGGGTGTGCATACTTATGCAACCATATTATTTTATTTTTATATTTTTTCTTGCCTCTACCTAAAAGATTTGTTTGTTTTTCAATTGAGTTGTACAGTTTATAGGTCACATTAAAGGTGGAAAAAAATCTGAAATTATTTATCTTTGTCTAATTGTTTTACAGCACAGAAACCTGACATTTTAACAGGGGTGTGTAGACTTTTTATATCTACTGTAGATACTACTGGACATTACTGGATAGTTTGGCCAACTTCTCATAGAAACATCATGGGATAATGTATATTCGCTACCAATATCACAATGTTACCTGAGCTCTTGTTTGTTGGGGTTACCGAAGCCCTGAGTGTCTGGTGATTCTCCATCATCACGTCCTTGTAAAGCTCCTTGTGTCCTTCTATATACTCCCACTCCTCCATAGAGAAATAGACGGCAACATCATCACACTTTATAGGGACCTGAAATAGACAACGACATTCAGAGCGGACACAGAGACTGGTTCTGATAGAGTCTGTTACTGATAGAGAGTCAGGAGAGGAAGATAATGTTACTGAGAACATGCAGAGAGAAGATAGGAAAACACACCCAGGTACAGATAGAGCTAGGTCAGTTATGGGAGTCACTGTGTCCTAGTATAATATCATATTGTCCAGTAGTGCTCACCTCTCCAGTCACAGGTCCAGATAGAGCTTGGTCAGTAATGGGAGTCACTGTGTCCTGGTATAATGTCACATTGTCCAGCAGTGCTCACCTCTCAAATCAACGGTCCAGATAGAGCTTGGTCAGTAAAGGGAGTCACTGTGTCCTGGTATAATGTCACATTGTCCAGCAGTGCTCACCTCTCCAGTCACAGGTCCAGATAGAGCTTGGTCAGTAATGGGGGTCACTGTGTCCTGGTATAATGTCACATTGTCCAGCAGTGCTCACCTCTCCAATCACAGGTCCAGATAGAGCTTGTTCAGTAATGGGGGTCAATGTGTCCTGGTATAATGTCACATTGTCCAGCAGTGCTCACCTCTCCAGTCACAGGTCCAGGTGGAGCTTGGTCAGTAATGGGAGTCACTGTGTCCTGGTATAATGTCACATTGTCCAGCAGAGCTCACCTCTCCAGTCACAGGTCCAGGTGGAGCTTGGTCAGTAATGGGAGTCACTGTGTCCTGGCATAATGTCACATTGTCTAGCAGTGCTCACCTCTCCAGTCACAGGTCCAGATAGAGCTTGGTCAGTAATGGGGGTCACTGTGTCCTGGTATAATGTCACACTGTCCAGCAGTGCTCACCTCTCCAATCACAGGTCCAGATAGAGCTTGGTCAGTAATGGGGGTCACTATGTCCTGGTATAATGTCACATTGTCCAGCAGTGCTCACCTCTCCAGTCACAGGTCCAGGTAGAACTTGGTCAGTAATGGGAGTCACTGTGTCCTGGTATAATGTCACATTGTCCAGCAGTGATCACCTCTCCAGTCACAGGTCCAGATAGAGCTTGGTCAGTAATGGGAGTCACTGTGTCCTGGTATAATGTCACATTGTCCAGCAGTGCTCACCTCTCCAGTCACAGGTCCAGATAGAGCTTGGTCAGTAATGGGGGTCACTGTGTCCTGGTATAATGTCACATTGTCCAGCAGTGCTCACCTCTCCAGTCACAGGTCCAGATAGAGCTTGGTCAGTAATGGGAGTCACTGTGTCCTGGTATAATGTCACATTGTACAGCAGTGCTCAACTCTCCAGTCACAGGTTCAGATAGAGCTTAGTCAGTAATGGGGGTCACTGTGCCCTGGCATAATGTCACATTGTCCAGCAGTGATTACCTCTCCAGTCACAGGTCCAGATAGAGCTTGGTCAGTAATGGGAGTCACTGTGTCCTGGCATAATGTCACATTGTCCAGCAGTGCTCACCTCTCCAGTCACAGGTCCAGATAGAGCTTGGTTAGTAATGGGGGTCACTGTGTACTGGTATAATGTCACATTGTCCAGCAGTGATCACCTCTCCAGTCACAGGTCCAGATAGAGCTTGGTCAGTAATGGGGGTCACTGTGTCCTGGCATAATGTCACATTGTCCAGCAGTGCTCACCTCTCCAGTCACAGGTCCAGCTAGAGCTTGGTCAGTAATGGGGGTCACTGTGTCCTGGTATAATGTCACATTGTCCAGCAGTGCTCACCTCTCCAGTCACAGGTCCAGATAGAGCTTGGTCAGTAATGGGGGTCACTGTGTCCTGGTATAATGTCACATTGTCCAGCAGTGCTCACCTCTCCAGTCACAGGTCCAGATAGAGCTTGGTCAGTAATGGGAGTCACTGTGTCCTGGTATAATGTCACAATGTCCAGCAGTGATCACCTCTCCAGTCACAGGTCCAGATAGAGCTTGGTTAGTAATGGGGGTCACTGTGTCCTGGTATAATGTCACATTGTCCAGCAGTGCTCACCTCTCCAGTCAGCTGGTGAATGTTGGGGGAATTCTTCTTCACAATGGTGTATTCCTACAGGATGATAGAGGGACATGTCAGACATCAGTGCAGGTAGTTAATGTGTGACATATTCTTACTTGCACTATATCCCTCACCTTCCCACATCAATATATCCTTTTCAGTGTCCTCCTCTAATCCAGACTGTAAAAGCCTCACACACACACAGAGCTTACGTATCTTCAGGTAGATTATTATATTGTACCATATAGATAGTATAACTTGTACAGAGAAATGGCCAAGAACACATTATAATGCATCACTTTCTCCCTCCATACAAACATGTCTCCTCCTCCACCAAATTCAGTCACAAGGACCTGTTTGTTGGTCTGTGATTG
>JAPZIH010000667.1:527500-690000 GCA_027410445.1 Discoglossus pictus | reverse complement strand
ATACATAGACTTATGGGGCCATGTTGTCTGTATGGACCCATTTGGCTCTCTATCTGAATACTGTGAAGTGTAATAATATTGTACATTTGTACGTGTATTTAGAGGTGACCTGTTTACAGGCCATAAAAATATTATTGCATTATGAAATGGAACCAGATGCTATCTGTGAATTCCATTGAATTAGTTCTGTAACAGCCAACACATTGTTTGTAAACGTTATAACCTCAATAAAATGGTGAAAGTCTATAATCTGTTTATATATATCTGTGTAGGACCTTTAGATGTAAAGCCTCCAGTTGTCTCCAAGGTTGAACAAGAAGATCTGAATATAAGAGACCAGCAGCAGGTGAAGGAGGAGGAGGGTCCTGGGAATATCAGAGAAGGTAAGGAATTAATGCAAAATAAGGAAAGTAATAATACATTACTGCAGATGTATTTTGTAGGTGACTCCGTCCCCTCCATATGGGTCTATATTTATTACAAAGTCAGTGACGTCTCTGATAGGTGATGGACTGAATGTGACGGCTCTGCTTGTGATGACGTCTCTGATACGTGATGGACTGAATGTGATGGCTCTGCTTGTGATGACGTCTCTGTTTGGTGATGGACTGAATGTGACGGCTCTGCTTGTGATGACGTTTCTGATAGGTGATGTACTGAATGTGACGGCTCTGCTTGTGATGACGTTTCTGATAGGTGATGGACTGAATGTGACGGCTCTGCTTGTGATGACGTCTCTGATAGGTGATGGACTGAATGTGACGGCTGCTTGTGATGACGTCTCTGATAGGTGATGGACTGAATGTTACGGCTCTGCTTGTGATGACGTCTCTAATAGGTGATGGACTGAATGTGACGGCTCTGCTTGTGATGACGACTCTGATAGGTGATGGACTGAATGTGAAGGCTTTGCTTGTGATGACGTCTCTGATAGGTGATGGACTGAATGTGACGGCTCTGCTTGTGATGACGTCTCTGATAGGTGATGGACTGAATGTGACGGCTCTGCTTGTGATGACGTCTCTGATAGGTGATGGACTGAATGTGACGGCTCTGCTTGTGATGACGTCTCTGATAGGTGATGGACTGAATGTGACGGCTGCTTGTGATGACGTCTCTGATAGGTGATGGACTGAATGTGACGGCTCTGCTTGTGATGACGTCTCGGATAGGTGATGGACTGAATGTGACGGCTCTGCTTGTGATGACGTCTCTGATAGGTGATGGACTGAATGTGAAGGCTCTGCTTGTGATGACGTCTCTGATAGGTGATGGACTGAATGTGACGGCTCTGCTTGTGATGACGTCTCTGATAGGTGATGGACTGAATGTGACGGCTCTGCTTGTGATGACGTCTCTGATACGTGATGGACTGAATGTGACGGCTCTGCTTGTGATGACGTCTCTGATAGGTGATGGACTGAATGTGACGGCTCTGCTTGTGATGACGTCTCTGATAGGTGATGGACTGAATGTGAAGGCTCTGCTTGTGATGACGTCACAGAAACAGAAACAGAACAATGTACAGATGAAGAAGGTAGTAATATTAAGATAGTAGGGAGCGATCTTACAGGTTTTGTGATATTAGTATTTATATAACTAATATATTTAACATATCTGTATATGGAGGTAAATAAATACTTGAGTAACAGGCTTATCGTGAAACAAAAAACACATGTTTAAAAAGTCATTGTAATTATCATAAAATGGCGTTTCATTTGTTTATTCATTAACTAATTAGCAATAAAATGACTATTTTAAGGAAAAAAGTAAGTGCTGGTGAAATGTCACTTCGTAGTGACTCTCCGACAACCCACACTCAATCAAGCGGAGATGAAACCAGGACGCAATCAGGTTTCTTTATTTTACAAGCTTGGAGGCGAAAATTGCAATCTCTGTATCACACACACAAGAATAGTAAAATGGACTCAATTACAATGACAAGCACAGAGTATATGAACTTATAGAAGGAATTAGAAACAAGCCAAATATGGTTATTATCTATTATTACAAATAGCACATAAATATTTACCATTACCAAATGTCAGCATTCCATTCTTATTAGTGGTCAGTGGGTAACTGTCTGTGTGAGCGGTCCAAAAGCAATATGCAAGCCACTGGCATCCAAAGCTAATTGTAGGCAAAACAAACATATTATTATTGAGTCTCCTTTGCATATGCCAAGGACTTACACTTATTAATTTTATTTAAAGCAAATATATATAATTTAAAGCCATATAAACCTATTATTCGTGACAGCAATAGTAAATGGAGTTCCATACATTTATTTGGGTACAAAATTGCAGCCACAAAACAAACATTTACAATTCCCTCCACATAAGGATTTAAAACTTACTTTTGAAATTTAGCATTGCAGGTTCATCTGATCTGCTTCTCTCCCATTCTACGTGTCCATGGAGGGAAGAAGCTCTGTCTAAGAGATAAACTGTATTGTCTTACTAAACTGATCCTTTAAGTGATTCAGTGACTGATTGAATTGTAAGGGCAGACCATTTTCAGGGTTACTACTTTAGATCCAGTCAAAGAGTCCAATATATCAAATTGGATTTTGTTTAATTTGAACTATCATGTGGCATTTCCAGGGCTGGGTACAACATCTGTGTTTGAAGCCTGAATGACAATAACGTTTGGTATAAATGTGTTATCTTGAGTCTAGATTTTGAGTCCGAGTAGGGGTAAAGACTTGGTAGACTTGGGAAATGGATCCTGCTTTTTCCTCAGCAGAAAGTATTTAGAGTAGAAATAGAAGAGGATGACAGTATTTCTGATTTGCCATATTAGGCAGTGTGGATAATATGACATTCTGTGATGTGAATTTTGCTGAGTAGTGTTGAAACTGCATTATTCTGACCTAGTAGCTACTCACATTATGATATCCCTTGTGTAAGTTTGTGATATTGTCTAGAAATCAGCCACCAAGAATACCACCAAAAGAAAAGAAAAAACAAGACAAACTGGCTTTCTGATGAGGCTGTGAAATCAACCCAGGAAAGAAGGTAATTGAAAGGTAGTGGAGATAGGACAATATTTTTCTAACTGAAAGCAGAATTCAAGAGGGCAGCCAGAAAAGAAAAGGAGACATTATCTAACAAGTGATGTAAAGAGATAGAAGAAGATAACAGAATGGGTAAATCAAGAGATCTATTCAAGAAAATTGGGGATCTCAATGGAAGCTTTCATTTCAAAGTTGGTGTGATTAAAGACAAAAATGGTAGGGATTTTATAAAAGCAGATCAGATAAAGAAGAGTTGGCAGAAGATATATACAGGAAGGATCTTAACATAATTGATAACCTAAATAGTTTGTTCAATGAGCTGGAGCCAGACATCTTATGAGATAGGCCCTTGGAAGCAAGATGGGTGCTGGGAAGCCTTGCTTATAACAAGGCTGCAGGAGTTGATAGAATACCAGCGGAAGTGTTTGAAATCCTAGAACATGTTGCTGTGAAAGTGTTGCTTGCCTTATGCCAACTGATTTTGAAAACTCAACAATGGCCAGTACACTGAAAAAGGTCAGTCTATATACCAACCCCAAAAAGCAGTGCCAAAGAGTGCTCCAATTATCAAATAGTTGCACTAATTTCACATGCTAGCAAGGTAATGCTTACGATCCTACAAACTCAGCTCCAACAATATATGGACCAACAACTACCACGTGTGCAAGCCGGGTTTTTTAGAGGCACAAAATATCAAATTGCCAATGTCTAATGAATACTAGAGAAAACGAGCGAGATCCAGAAAACATTTACTTCTGCTCGATAGCTGTTTCTAACGCCATTGACTGCGTGGATCACAATAAAATGTCCAAGTTCCAAAAGATATGGGGTACAAGACCATCTCATCCGCCTCCTGAGGAATATGTTTGTGGACCAAGAAGCCACTGTCAGCACTGAACATGGGACAACCGAATGGTTCAAGATCAGGAAAGTAATGTGAGAAGGTTACATATTGTTACCTCATTTATTCAACTTATGCATGGAATACATCATGAAAAAGGCCGGGCTGATTAAATCCAAATCAGGAAATAATATTGCTGTGAAATATCAACAACCTCAGATTTGAGGAGGAACTAAAGGGCCTGTTGATGAGGGTGACAGAAGATAGTGTAAAATCTGGCCTGCTGCTCAATGTTAAACAGACGAAGATCCAGGCAAACAGCAATCTCAGTTCCTGGCAAATAGTTGGGGAAGACGTTGAACCAGTTTTTTTTTCTGGGATCAAGGATCTCTTCAAATGATGACTATAGCTATGAAATTAAAATATGTTTGCTTCTAAGGAGGAAAGCTATGTCAGGTCTGGAGAAGCTATTAAAAAGAAGAGATATGTTACGCTATCAACAAATGTCCACATAGTTAAAACAAGGTTATTCCCAGTTGTAAAGTACCGATTTGAGAGACGGACCATAAAGAAGGCTGAGCAATGTAAAACTGATGCCTTTCAATTGTGGTGTTGGAAAAAAGTGCTTAGAGTCCATTGGAGCTCAGAGGGCAGTGTCTGACAGATATGCCTGGTGTTGTATATTCAGTTTGTGTGGTACATGGGGTGCTGGTTGGTGACACTGTATGTATTGATGATTTGATAATTTTTCCAGTTCTGTAATCTGTATCTGTAGCAACTTCATTGGAAAACACTTCATGTGTTTGTGAAGTAGGCAACAAACTAATAACATTAGCAGTTGTTTAAGCAGTGGGCATGATGGCAGTTTTAGAGAATATAAAAAATATATATGTTCTGAGTGTGGGAAAAGTTTTAGCCACAAATCAAGTCTCGATTCTCATCAGAGAATTCATACAGGGGAGAAGCCATATGTGTGTCATGTGTGGGAAATGTTTTATCAGAATTCACCCCTTATAAGACATCAGAGAACTCATAGAAGATAGAAACCATTTGTGCATTTTAGGGTGGTTAACAGGCACCTGGGAAACACACATGAGAGACGTTATCTTATATATAAAGTTTAAAGAACCTGTTTAACAGACAGGTAGAGGGCTGTGTGTACCTAGCTTACCACTTGTTAGTTCAAAGAATATGTGTTTATAAAGTCAACAATAAAGCAATCTATAAAAATTGGATTCAAAATGAATGTACCTATCTAGTGCCCGGAGTCTATATATATATCCAGGACACCAGCCAGGTACATTCATATTAAATCTTATAGATCTTTACATTTTTATAAATATTGTGTTTGTCCATGTGTGTTTAATGCCATTTTTATGTTGTAAGAATTGTACATTCAGAAATTTTTATAAGAAGTTAACTTTTTGTCGATAATGGGTATTTTTTCATGTTAGATAAACAAATGGGGAGCGCACTTGCACTAACTACAGAGAGGAACTTCTAATTTCATAAAATATTACCTGGGAAGATTGTTATATGTGTAAGGAATCAAACTAGAAAAATAAAGAGGAAAGCATACAATGTAAAGCACTTCCTTTTGTAATATGGGAATAATGAACTAAAACTTACATTTATTTGATGGTTTATGAACAACAAGCCATAGGTTATCTGTAGGAAATATAGAATTTGCTTAGAAATGTTGCCTCATTTGTATGGCATACTGGCGTTAATTATTAAAATTGGGTCCAAGTTATTATATTCCATCTCATAACTAGTAATAACTGACCAATATCTGCTAAATAAATATGTCTGCTCATCCTTATATTTAATCCCATTTACACATATGGGACATGGAGTAGCTCTATAATGTCATTGGTAATATTTTTATAATAAGAGTCTTAAATTGGAAAATGGAAAAAAAAGTTACTATAATGGAATAGACTAAATAAATGATAATATTGGAGGGCAAGTTACAGATTCATAACTAAAACAATATATAAACTTGTATTGAGCTAGCAAAATTAAAAAAGAAAAAATGTAAAATGTTATTGGACCACTCCACGCTTTTCCCCAAAGGTAAGGAAATGCTATATTGTATACAATATATAACTTGTGCACCTAAAATGTAGATAAAAACGACTGTTACAGAGAATACAGAAACAAACAAGAGAACCTGCTAGTCTGAACACTTAGGCACATACAAAGGAGCTAGGTGGTTGCAACCGTAAGTGGTCTGACAGGTTGTTACAGATGTAAGGAATGTGAATTATGCTTCAAATCTCCCCAAATAAGTGTCTGGGCTAGGATCTAGATAGCATGCAGGTATACAACACCACCTTCTCATTGGAGATTATAGGACACCATCTCCTCATTGGAGCTTATAGGTCACCACGTCCTCATTAGAGCTTATAGGACACCACCTCCTCATTAGAGCTTATAGGACACCACCTCCTCATTAGAGCTTATAGGTCACCACCTCCTCATTGGAGCTTATAGGACACCCCCTCCTCATTGGAGCTTATAGGACACCACCTCCTCATTGGAGCTTATAGGACACCACCTCCTCATTAGAGCTTATAGGACACCACCTCCTCATTAGAGCTTCGGAGTGGGTAGGTTGTGTCAGTTGAGCAGGGAGATCCTTACAGGCAGGTTTTGTGATCGCAATATATGTTGGTATACACAACTACACTCTAGACTATGGTACGTGCAAGTACATATTAATATATTAGATACCAATGTTCTCCAGATCTTCCCATAAAGATTTAATGATATTTACATCTGGTAATTGGGAGTACATGGAAGGTGTTTGGATCCACATTAGCTCAGTAAGCAGAGCAGGATCTCATTGGATCTGCCTTGGTTCAGTAAACAGGACAGTATCTCATTTGTCTACATTAGGTCAGTAAGCAGGGAAGAATCATATTTGCCTATACTGATTCAGTAAGAAGGGCAGGGTCTCACTGGATCTATGGTGGTCCAGAAAGCAGGAGAGGATCCAACTGGAACTACATGGATCCTCATTGGTTTACATTGGGTCGGTCAGTAAGCAGGGCAGGATATAATTGGGCCGGCACTGGGTCAGTAAGACAGGAAGGATCTCAATGGATCTGCCTTGGTTCAGTAAATAGGGCTCAGTAAGCAGGGAAGGATCATATTGGCCTATACTGGCCCAATAAATATAAGAAAGCATAGGTTCTAGATGGGGTGAGGCTCTGTGACACTCTGTTCATCCACTCACATATCGGAGTAGAATATATAGCAACACCACAAGTCAGTCACTGTGATGGAAAATACATCTAATGTTACAAGTATACACCTTAAATCTAGCCTGTAATCCCAAGTGGTATAACGGATTTAATTAGAGCAATAACCAAAGAGTGGAAAAACAATCAGTTAAAACTTAACTTTTATTCACATCATTTTAAAATGTACTATAACTTTTTCTTTTATTTTTGTAAGATATTATTTTTATTTTTTTTATGTTTTTATATATGATAAAAACGCAGATTAGAAATATTTACAAGACGCGCTGTGAAGGAGTACTGATTTGGGATTGTAATGAGGTAACAATGTCTATCAGTTTACACACATAAGGCCCACTGACAATGTTTGAGTACCAAGGGTATAGATAAATGACTGAAGGGGTGAATAGGGGCTATATATTATTGGTCATTATGTGCGTCATATTAGCAGGTTAGGACGCCTCTTATAGTGCAATGAAACAAAACTTAATTTATTAAAACATAGTTATCCCAATCTCTATAAATAATAATGCTGAACTTGTACACAGGACCTAATGGTCCAGTCTCCATGAGTAACAATTTTGAACCTGTATTAACTACAGGGAAGAAAATGACTATATCCTGCCCACCAAGTGTACACCCCCCCCCCCCACCCCCTCCTGAAATGTGTACTCATAAATCAGGAAACCCTATCCAGCTAAGAGTCCCACAGCTGGTTTGGAGGTTTAAAGGGTCCATCAATTTCCCTCTAAATTCTAATAAATTGTCCGGCTACCCAGAATCCCTCCACTGTACTTTGCCTAATCTAGTGACTAAAAGGAATAGACTATTCAACAATTTGCTGCAGTAACTGCGGTCAGTGCTGCTTCTCAGTACTCATCCTCAGCGTCTGACATCACCATCAAGACGACGCCGGACAGAACAGTCTGATGTGCGCGTTTCACATGTAAAAGCTTTTATGCAATAATATCCAACTGATATATATATATATATAATACTATTGGTAACAAAGTCAAACTGTTAACTGGGAGGTATGATCATGAGGCTCCTGGCTGGAATTAAACTTGTAATAAGTGGTAGATCGGGCTCCATAGACTTCAATGGGAGATTCACAGATCTGATTAAGTCATCAAGTATTGTTAACAAGGCTGTCAAACAGAAACTGGAACCCTTTATGTAAAAAACAGAGGTCAAATGATGTCAAGTACTTTACAAGTGATACCCCTTTGATACTTTGTCTTGCGGTTAACCCTAAATTAGGAATTACTTTACATTAGCCATTGTTCCTGACTCTGCATTCAATCTAGTAGGGGGCCCAAATTGCTAGAAATGTGATGGATGTCCTTGTCAGTCATCTAAGGTGAGCAACACCCAGAGATACCTAAGCTGCCCTAACTAAAGCCCCTCTGACTAAATAAAGATATCGCCACCCTGGAAGAAGTCAGCTGTTGAGCTGATACACCTAAAAACACCATTTCCCCAAAGCACACTGCACCCTAGGTATATCCATTTCCCCACTTACAGGGCACCCATGGCTGCTAATCAGCTTAGATGGATAGGTATATAGATAGATAGATAGATAGATAGATAGATAGATAGATAGATAGATAGATAGATAGGCAGGTACACTCTCTATCTCTAGCTGTACGTAACTATAGTAAATTTCATGGTAAAAACAAACAAATAGATTAAGTGAAGATAATTGTATGTATTATATATATATATATATAGAGAGAGAGAGAGAGAGAGAGAGAGAGAGAGAGAGAGAGAGAATCTATATGTATACTTATATATGTAAATATTCTAGAGTTCTTCTCCCCTCTAATTCCCTAAGTAGTAAGTCATTTGGAATATGTTACATTTAAATAAAAAGATCAGGTGCTCAGAGATAACCCTCCCTACCACAATATATAAATATATACAGTAAATGTACAAACACATAAAGCACCCTCCATCCACACTAATAGATTACTCCCAGCTCCAGCCCCTTTTGTTTGTGTCTCTTGGATTCCATGATTGTTTTATCCAATTCCAGGGAGATGTCTCAGACATTGGATATAATACAGGAGACACTCCTACAGAGCAGAAATAATATTCCAAATGTAATGGCCAATGAAATAATTAGACGAACGGTGACATCGCGTTGCTAGGCAGATTAACACTAAAACAAATGCACTAAAAAAATGCAGTCCGATTGTTACAGTTGTATGTGAGAGCGACAGATCACCGTAAAAACCGGATTGTAACAAGAGACACGCCCCGACTGTGACAATTGGCTGTCGCTTGTGCTGCTGTGCCTTCTGGGACTTGTAGTTTTTTGTAGTAACTTCCGGAAGTCATTTCCTGTACTTGTAGTAGGTTGCGGCCTAGAGCTGATCCGGTGTGAGTCCGAGCTCTCCGCAGGTAAATAAAGTGATTAATGCTTCAATTACTGACCAGGAGATAATACCGGAAGTTATTTATATCTGTGACTGGTTATCAGGTGCGAGTGGGATAAAGGCAGGAAGTGATACCGGATATAATGATATTATACTATATATATAATACAGAGGGATGGGGGAGGGGCTGTCTGTCTATCTACCTGTCTATCTATCTATATATCTATAGTAAATATATATATATATATATATATATATATATAAATATATATATATATATATATATATATATAAATATATATAATTTATATTGTGGACTGAGTGGGTATATATATCTATAGTTAGTGTGTATATAGTGTGGTATGATATATATATATATATATATATATATATATATATATATATATATATATATATATATATATATATATATATATATATATATATATATGAGACATATAACAAATCCCCGCGTGTGACTGTCTCATGTTTATTTGTACTGACCATAAAGAACTGTAACAAATCCCCGCACATGACCATCTCATGTTTATTTGTACAGACCATAAAGACGTGTAACAAATCCCAGGGTGTGACCATCTCATGTTTATTTGTACAGACAGTGACAAAGTGACACCATCAGTTCTCTCAGAGTCTGACCAAGAAGAAGAGACAAATATGAGGAGTCCCCGTGAGATTAAAGAGGAGGAAATTCCTGTAAAAATCAGTGAAGGTGAGTAATATCTTTTAGACAATTATCACTCACTTCAGTCCTTATTGGGGTGTATTTATCCTTCATCTCTCACCCAAGGAGTTTTACACACATCGCAGCTCATGATAAAGGTGATTTTATCCCCAATGACACAATATCTGGTCTTCTCTCCATACAAAGTAATAACATTCGGTTGTTTCCATCTTTGTGGATCTTTCTACTAAAGGATTTACATATTAATAAGACACAAACACTAGATTGATAGTAAATAATACAATGGTGAAAGTCTATAATCTGTTTATCTCTATCTGTAGGACCTTTAGATGTGAAGCCTCCAGTTGTCTCCAAGGTTGAACAAGAAGATCTGAATATAAGAGATCAGCAGCAGGTGAAGGAGGAGGAGAGTCCTGGGAATATCAGGGAAGGTTAGGAAGTAATACACAATAAGAACATTAATAATACATTCTGCAATGTTACACTGTCACCATAATATTACTTTTATGTTATCTTAAAGAGAATTAAAAACTGTCTATACACTGTAATAGCTGTTTATCTTTATAGTACACAATTCCTGAGATATATAGCATTGTTTGTGAAGCTCAGTAAAGTAATTATGGCTTAGTGCTTGATAAGGGTGGGGGTCTAGTATTTAGTACTTGCCAATCATTACTAATATCCGTCTATAACAGGCTCTGTCTAACACATCCACACAGCAAATGTACAGGATAAATCACTATAATAGTTGTGGATCTACAGATGTTGGTGACGTTTGCGGTGCTGGTAACGCTTTGCGGCTCTTGCAAAGCGAGGCGAGCAGTTAAGGCACGCGACTGCGAGGCCAGTGGGACACATTCATTCCAGTGCTCGTGATGAGTGCCGCAGGCACTCATCGCGAGGCCCCTAGGACAGACAGCACTCTCTCTACTCCTCGACACTGCTCATTGTGCCCCCATACTCGCGCTCCCATGACTCCCCTTCCTCCTCTATTTAGAGGCCCACTGATGCTCCCCCTACCCCACTGATACTCCCCCTGCCCCACTGATGCTTATTATGCACCTGGTTGGTACAAACCTTGCCAGTTGCTTGATGCCGTACCTGGTTCCGACCCTGCCAGCAGCGTAGCACTCACCAGCTTCACCTCTGCGAATCCTGTTCTACGGCCGTCCAAGGGTAAGGGCAGAGGAACAATGTGCCCTACTGGGTCAGGAGCATGTTTATACTACTGTGTGACAACAGAGCCCAAGGTCAGTAGGGATCCAACAAGCTTGACCTCCAGCAATTCTGTGCTCTCTGAACGTGGACAATCATCCAACAAGCTGTAGGCTTCAAGTGCCTCGAGTTGCCAGGCTGCATCTTCCTCCTCCTCATCTGATTAATGGGGATCTTCAAAGTACTTGAGACAGGTCCCACCTAGGCCCACCTCCTCAAGCAGTTCCTCATACTGTATTTACAATTCCATTTCTCTATGGACCAGCTGTCTGAGCATCACTTCTTCTGCTGTACCTGGCTCAATTTCCACATCTTTTTGGCGATGTTCAAATAGGATTTCCCATCGCTCTGTGGTTCCCTGGCCACCCTTTGGATCACCCTGCAGCACATCAGGAAGCCCTTCCACCAGCCTAAGTATGTAAAAGGAGGGCCATTGTGATGCAGTATCTGGAAGCATTAGGTCTGCATACTAATGTTCCAAGCCAAGCTCCATCCACAAAACTCCTCACACTTCTGGAGTCCCAGGGAAGCCATCAGCCGATTTAGAATAGCTGCCCATCTATCCTCTTCTGTGGCAATCCATTGAAATCACCACTCCATCATATTGGTGATCAGGCTACGTTTCTCCTTGAAGCGCAGGCCTCCATGTGGTCCATGATCTCCTTTATACAGTGCTGGCCTTCCTTGGTCTTAGACCTAGATTTCAAGGTTTGGCAAAATCGCTAATTAGTTTCTGCATTTCCGCCATTAGATATTTATGTCAGATAGTTGTGTAAATCTGTACAAATCCAGAGGCTTCTCTCTCTTGTGACTAACAGGACCCCAAGATGGAGATCTATATCCTGACTTAATTAATGAGAACGGAGAATATGAGAGAGATGAGAAGTCTATTCAGCAGATGGGAACCAATTCAGATCCCTGTACAGGCGAGTGATAATAATAATAATAATGTATTTGTGTCCATGCTCTGAGTGATACAGGAATATTATAGGAATATATTATAAGTAATATGTAATACAAATCTGTATAAATATCACAATAAGCCCCAAGTGTATGGAATTATTTATTATTATTTGCTATTAAACTGTGAGTTCAGTACAAATTGGGCCCAGATGCTCTCTATGGACTCTACACGTACACTCACCCACTTACCTCACTCCTTATGGACTCTACACGTACACTCACCCACTTACTTCAATCCTTGAGGACTCTACATGTACACTCACCCACTTACCTCAATCCCTATGGACTCTACATTTACACTCACCCACTTACCTCAATCCCTGTGGACTCTACATGTACACTCACCCACTTACTTCAATCCCTGTGGACTCTACATGTGCACTCACATCAGGTTTAATTCAGCACTTCATTGGTTCTAAGGTGTCCGCTTTTACGGAACCTTGGACATGTATTGGGTCAGGAGCTTGAGTCTATCTTCCCATTGGTTCAGAAGTTGAGACAAAGGAAAGATGGCGCTCTCCTTCTTAGTGTCCAAGGTGTGGTAGCTGTCGTCATCCTTGTTAGACCAGAAGTAGTGCCGCCGGCATCTTGTATGCGGAAGTAATGAATCCTCCATCTTATAGTTCCCAATGATTCAGCATTGTTAATAAAACTTTGGTTATACAATAATACTGCAAAGATAAGATATATAAGTAGGTGCACGAATTCAGTTATGCATTTTGTACGGATCCCAATCCATAACAGTCCCCCCTAAAATGGCACATTATATTTGTAGCACTCACAGCTATTAGTAAAACTTACTGACTATAACACCCTGATCTAGTATCGGGTGTCTAGAGCTAAGTATCTTGTCTTATATATATATATATATATATATATATATATATATATATATATATACCGTATATATATATATATATATAATTCTTAACTATGGTCCTTCCAGAGCAATATTCTTTATGTTTTCTATTTCCGGATGTTGAAAGCATGCATGTGTGTAAGTCATAGGTACATATCTTTGTTCCATCGGGCTTGCCATGACCTGACGTCACACCTACCCTATGACCTATGCGGCATGGGGAAAACCTAACGAGCCTCTAATATTCTAATAGTGTAGCTAGACTTGAATAGGGACCATAGGACTCGGATATAGGGTAGCTCAGCTCACAGAACACTCTCCTTAGAGCCAGTTAAGGTCTGCACAGAAGATGGGATGTCTTACAATCATCATTCTGTCCATGTAGATCTATGTCTAAGTCTTGGTGGATAAAGGTGGGGGAAGCCTTGTCCACAGCCTTCTGAAGGTAGTTGCGCATACAAGGAATAATACAACATAAGAGGAAGACTAGCAAAATTATGATAATAAAGATACCCATCCCTATTTGCAACAACACTTTCTGCCAGCCATTCATCCCACCAATCCATGATTCCCAATAATCTATAGTGCCAGAATTTTCTTTTAATTCTTGACCAAGATTAGCCAATTTCTGGATTGCCAGTGTGATATTTCCATTTGGACATGTGCTAGTGTCAGGGAGCATTTTACAAACTCCACCCTTCTCTGCAAGGATCATGTCTAATGCCATACGATTCTGGAAGGCCATGTGTGATGTAGCCTCTAATTGTTCTGCAATGCCTTTTAAGGCATACTTAGTGTAATTAACAAATCGTTGCTGGTTATGGTAAATATAATTAATCCAGGCAACATTCTTGTTTACACCAATCATTGGTATCAGTGATTCAAATCCTGCTGCTATCCGGCTTCGGGCCTTAAATTGGTCGGGCACCCCCCTTGGGACTCCAATAGTATCAATATACACATGTGGGTCAAAACTTTCCAGAGGTTCAGATGATGAAGTTTGTCTTCTCTTTCTGGACCTTGCTGGGGAGACATTAGGTAGATTGTCATCATAATAAGTGGGGACAATGTGTAACGGCATTATGGCTTTAGCCAAGGTACATTCCCCACAAAATACTCCTGACAGTCTTACCCTGAGTTTCATATCCCCACATAACCAATATATGTCTCCTAAAGATTGGGTCTGATTGACTAGCAGTGTGGATGAACCATATCTATATGTGTGACAAAATTCACTTGGGAACTTCTGCAGATTGAACCCATGAGAAACGTTTCTCCTGTAACACGTATAATTTCCGGGGTATATAGTTATACCTCTCCCTGGATGGGGATTATTAGTTATCACAGGGTACGACTTTCTCCATTGTGCACACTCATCTGTATAACTACGTTGTTTGAACAGACTCAAAAAACATTTCTCTTCCTGCAAAGGTATAGTAAGTGGAACCGTACCTAAGTGAGGTCTAGCATGGCCACACACATAACAGTTGGTCTTATTACTTTCCTGTACATTATATTTCATCCATTCCAACCACACATTAAGATCTGTGAATCCAGTCTCAGTAGCTAACGTGTCCTCATATGTTGGGTCACCAGTAGCAGTCATTGTTCCAATGATCTGGGGCCCTGGCTTCAATGTCTGCAATGCCAGAGGTAAGTCTGGGTGCTTATATAGATCTGCTATCCTAAATTCGCCTGTTAATTTAGCACTTTGTCCTCTAACCCAAGCCCTCAATATATATATATGTGTCAGCATCCATGGGACAAGGGTTTTGTATGGTCAGAGTCAATTGCATATTAGAACCAGATACCCCACTATTCAGACATCGACCAGTCTTTATTAGAGTCATTCGGTCAAGGAGCACTCTGAGGTCTTTAATCCCAATGTGTCCCAGTGTTCCATCCCACCGCCTTCCATGTGTCACAGTGTCTTCCAACAGTTTCATCAGTAACACATATGTATAGATCTCTCTTATATATATTACATTGTTCGGGGATTGGAGGGCAGCGAACAATGTCACAGTAGTCAAAGGTGTATGTAGCAACATGTGTGGTATGTGAATTGTACCAAAATGTAATGCCATCATCATGCCTTGTATTGGTTACATGTTGAGCCTTGCTCACATATACTGCAAGGAACAGAAAAAACCACTGGGCTGTACTCATTGTGTTGGTCCCTGGTCATCAGGGGGAGGAACCTTTTTGCAATGTGATGCGTGGACCCAAGTAGCTTTTCCTTCTAACTTAACCGATGTAGCTGTAATCAGTAGTACTTGGAATGGGCCTTCGTATCTGGGTTCCAAAGGGGTTTTCCTCACAAATTTCTTAACCAGGACCCAATCTCCAGGAAGTAGTTTATGAGTACCAGTGATTACTTTTGAATCTGGAATGGAAGAGAACACTTGTGCATAGATTTTAGTCAGTGCGGTGGACAGTGCAATCACATAATCAACAAGTACATCAGATTTTAGTTGCAGCTGCTGAGGAAAGTAGCACCCTAGTCTAGGAGCAGACCCAAACAGGATTTCATGGGGGGACAATGCATGTTTCCCTTTAGGGGTATACCTGACACTGAAAAAGGCTATGGGGAGACTTTCAGGCCATGGCATACCAGTTTCTTGTGACATTTTTAACATCCTAGATTTCAAGGTACCATTCATACGTTCCACCTTCCCACTACTTTGAGGATGGTAAGGCGTATGAAAGGAGAGGGTTACTCCTAGGGCTGTCCATATTTCCTTGGCCAATACTGCTGTAAAAACTGGTCCCTGGTCACTTACTTCAGGAACGCCATATCTGCAGATGACCTCTGTTAACAGGCGTTTCACGGTTGTCTTTGCTGTCATGTTTGCAACTGGGTAGGCTTCTGGCCATCCTGAGAACATGTCCACGATGACTAATGCATATTCATACCGACCACTCTTTGGCATCTGAATATGATCAATTTGTATCCTCTGGAATGGATACAATGATTTTGCCAAATGTCTCTGTGTCTCTGTGGTCCTATGCTGTGGCTTGCACCACAGGCGCTCCATTTGTATAATCTCCCTGCTGTTTAGGTCTCGGTTTCCTGGGTGCCCTGCAATTCTTGCTAAGGTGTCCCGGTTTCCCACAAATAAAACACTGTCTTGTTTCTTTCCGTGGTGACTCTTCAGAGTTCACCATAAGCACAGCAGTCTTTTTAGACGCTGATGATGTAGGTTGTTTAGCCGCTGCTGTCTCCAGTCCTTTAGCAACCAGCAGTAAGGTGTCTAAAGGTAACAATCTATATTCTGGTCTGGATGTCAACAGGCCCTTCTGAAGGGTCTCCTTTAATCCCAGCACGAAGGCTGTACTTAACATCTGCGTGTGTGTTTTGTTATGTAGGCTGAAGCCAAGATCTGTAAATACCTGTGTGAGTCATGCATGAAACTTTTCTACTAATTCGTCCTTCTCCTGTTTGATATCTTGTAAATTAATTGCTTGATCTGCTAATTTATCCTTCGCCCAATATCTTAACAGTTCACAGAACAATACACCCGATGAAAAGTCATCCTTTGTGCGATCTGTATCATACGGATCTATTGCATTCCGCATAATAGGCCAGTATGAATCTCCTGCCCTGATTTCAAACAGGCTAACAAGGGCTTTTCAAGCTGCAGAGTAAGTTTTTTTGGATCTGTGCCATCTTCCTATAGAAAGGCATAGGTTGTTTATCGGGGTCGGGCAATGTGTTTATAAGGGAGGTGGCTTGTGTCGGGGTAAATGCAACGTACATTAGACTTCGCCTATTCTTGTCCCTCCTCTTAGATTTCGCTTTTGGGTTTGTTCTTCTATCTTTTAATTCCTCCGCCCCCTCTCCTCCCATGATATCGTCATCTTCCTCTTCTGAACTATCCTGTTGATGATGATATGTGGGCGGAGCTTGCACATCCAACGGTGCTCTAGGGTCGGGTAGGGGAACTAACAGCGGGCTTACGACAGAGCTGTGCACACTGTGTACACTATGGGGCCTAGCACCTCCTGTCGAATCTTCTACAACACTTGGTGCCGCCACAGATGGAAACATCGGGTATGTGGAATACATGTTTCCATTTGCAGTCAATATTGGATACAGAGGAGTGGAATGTGCCATCGGGGCGGTAGGTGTGATGGGCGGACCCCCTTGGATGGGTGGTGCAACGGGTGACATCATTTCATGATGGGTAGTGTTCGGGCGTGGCTCCTCCTTCGTGTGTGTGTGGGCGCCATTTTGGGCTGTAGCTGGATGGAATGTCTTTGTTCGGCAGAGGGTAGTGGTTGTGGTGCGTTAAGGTTACAGGGTGTTTGTAGTGTGGAGGGGACAATGGTCGAAGACGGGGAGCTGGCCGCTTCACATGGAGCATGATACACATACATTTTCTGTCCCTTCATTTCAACCTCTTTCTCTGTCCAACCCTCCTGTGCAATCGCTTTAGCTACCCTGTACCATGCTTCTGCACTCGGCAATAAACCACAATCTTGTAGCTGCCCTTTGTTGTCTCTCAACCCTCTACGCCACTCTTCCGCCCTCAAATGTCCTCCAACAACACCAGTAATCTCGCACACTTTAAACATCTTCTTGCACCGGCTTACCACAGCTTCACCTCCCCTATTCTTGACTATATCCCGGGCCAACATGCCCTCACTCAGTTTAGCTTGATTCTGCCCGATATCCCTATGTTAAGCAAATACGTATTTAACAATGAGGGCTCAATGAGGTAGTAACAGAGACAGAGAGTGAGAGAGAGAGAGAGAGAGAGACCAGCTGTTTGAAAGAGAAGGTCTGATTTGTTCGACTGCTACGAAGGGTTACTCCGTACGTCTTCTCTAAACTCAGACCGTTGTTACCGCCCTCCGGGGACTATACCTTTGCAGTGCGTAACCACTCACTCCTGGCAAGGGATAGCAAGGAGAACAGTGGACAGAGACATGTGAATCAACAAGACATAATCGCATCACATTTCATATCATCATGCATTAACCAGCACTGACATAGCATTATAATCATCAAACCATTTCTGCAGAAAATGATATGTCAATTTGGGGTCTCGCACCACTACGTGCTCACGAATTGACACCCTCAGGGCTTATTGTGCTTTACAACACTATCAATCTGCCACTGAAGTCCGTGTCCCACATACACATTTAAACACCCTAGTGTATGATAGACGTCTCTCGGGGTTACCATGCTACTAAGGCACGACCATCATTACCCCCGAGAGATATTCATCTATCCAGCATGCATAGACCCTCCCCGGGAAAGTATACAAAGCAATCCCGATCCCCGGACTACGTATATGCACGCCCGTATGTGCAACTTCTCTGGGTTATGTGCGACTCTCGGCACAACTCATCCGTCCCCACAGCCTGTGTCACATACACGTGTATGCCCCCGAATCACAATATCTAAGAGATCACAATCGCTCAACCACGCTATCAACAGTCACACTGTGAGGAATTGACTCTGCTGCGATTCGAACCTTGGTTTGCATGTTGCTAAACCTCTTCCCTACCGGTACACCAGCCTGCCTCTTGCAGATTTGCCTGACTGATACCTTGACTCTAAAAGCAATGAAATCAGTGACAACTCTCTTTAGTTGTGTCTGGTCAGCTGTCTGGTTCTTGGCCTATATAAGGCACTTCCTGTCTCTGTATCCTTGCCAGATTATTGTGTGTTTCCTGATCACTTCAATAAAGCTTGTTCCTGTTTCAACTACAAGTTGCTGAACTGGATTATTGCTGACCTTGGCTGCTGGTCTCCACAACCTTGTGATTCCTATATCATTACAGAATAATCTGGCTCTTTCATGGAGACCGCCGGGTCAGATTCTGCATTGGCCCAGCAGGTTGCTTTTACTGCAAGAACTGTGCAGACCCAGGCACAGACCATTCAAGTGCTGCAGGACCAGGTAGCTGAACTGCAAAATAAAGTTCAGTCAATGCACAGTGAGTATACCAGCTACAGGGCACGTGATGTTGCGGCTGCTACTGTTACACCTGCACAAGATGCCCGCTTGCCCCTACCAGAAAAGTTTGGAGGAGATTGCAAAAAATTTAGGGGTTTCCCAAATCAATGCCGTTTGCACTTCATAATGTTACCTCACCAATTTCCATCTGAAAGAGAGAAGTTGGGATTTATTTTTTTCCTATTCAAAGATGAAGCCCTGGCTTGGGGCTCCCCTCTTCTGGAACAGGAAAGTCCAGTCTTGGGTAATCTAAATGACTTTCTTGAAACCATGTGCCTAGTTTTTGATGACCCCAATCAATGTGCTACAGCAGAAGCAACTCTCCTTCATTTGCATCAAGGGAGGCGCTCTGTGGCTGAATATGCTGCTGAATTCAGACAGTGGGTTGCTGATACTACCTGGAACCAATCAGCCCAGAGGTTCCACTTCAGAAAAGGTCTCTCAGAAGCTATAAAAGATGAGCTAGCTCGTGTTGATCTTCCTGCTGACTTTGATGCATTTGTGCGTTTGGCTATCCGTATTGATCGGAGACTTTCTGAAAGAAGATTGGAAAGACAGGGCTCTTTTAGACCAATTACTACTCCAATTTCCTATTCAAGAACTTCTACTCCGATCCCACAAACACCTACAGACTCTGAGCCAGAGGCTATGCAGGTAAATCTAATAAGAGGGCCATTATCCAACGAAGAAAAACAGTGGCGACTCACTCACAATTTATGCCTGTATTGTGGTAGTGCAGGGCACTATGCCATCAATTGCCCTAGCAAATCCAAAAGAACAATAGCTATGGCGGCTGAGTGTGCACAGATTTAACACCAATCCCAGATTTCAGATCAACTGGATTCTTTCATACAACCCTTGTTTTCTCTGGCTCATGGTGAAGAGGGTATGTTCACTCAACATCCTCATTTTGTGGTGCCTATCACTTTGCAATGTGGTGATCGTAAAATTTCAACTACAGCTATGATAGATTCTGGAGCAGGCGGAAACTTTATGGACATTAAATTTGCAGCAGGAAATAGAATTCAGTCTATCCCTAATTCTTCACCTGTGTTAATGGAGACAGTAGACGGTTCTCCACTTACGTCAGGCCCGGTTACACATGAGACTGTGCCCTTAAAATTGACTCTGGAAGTGAATCACCATGAGGCTATCTCTTTCCACCTAATTTCCTCAACACAGTTTCCAGTAATTTTGGGGGTACCTTGGCTTGCTCTGCATAACCCACAGATTGATTGGAAGATCAGAACTTTGTCCTTTCCTTCAGAACACTGCTTAATGAATTGTCAACCCTCTAAGGTAACACCTTTTGCCACAACAATTAATGAAATGGTTGCTACAAACTTGACTACGCTTCCTCTACAATATCAGGATTTTGCAGATGTCTGTGATAAGAAGAATGCTGATCAGCTATTACGAATATCTAGTAATGCCATTTGGGCTGTGTAATGCCCCTGCAACTTTCCAGCATCTTATCAATGATGTACTACGAGATCTCCTGGATCAGTTTGTTGTGGCATATTTGGATGATATCCTAATATTCTCTGATAATCTTGAAAACCACAGAAAACAGGTCCGTATAGTTCTGGAGCGCCTTCGTACCCACCACCTATACATTAAACTAGAAAAATGTGAGTTTGAACAAACAGAAATTCAATTCCTGGGGTATGTAATAACTCCCAAAGGTTTAAGTATGGACGCAAGTAAAATTAAAGCTGTGCTGGACTGGTCCATCCCCAAGAATGAAAAAGATGTTCAGAGATTTGTGGGGTTTGCCAATTTTTACAGGCGTTTCATTAAGAATTTCTCTGCCGTTATTACACCGATCACTGAACTCACACGTAAAGGGACTCCTTTTCAGTGGTCCGATAAGGCGGATACCGCATTTTCCCGATTATAGACTCTGTTTACCTCTGCCCCTGTCCTGGTACATCCTCAGCCGGAATTACCATTTATTGTGGAAGTTGATGCTTCTGATTCAGCTGTTGGTGCTATACTGTCTCAAAGGACTGGACCTAAGATGCTGTTACATCCGTGTGCCTTCTATTCCCGCCAGATGGTGCCAGCAGAGAGAAACTATGACATAGGGAATAAAGAACTATTGGCTATAAAAGCTGCCTTCACCGAATGGAAACATCTCTTGGAGGGAGCTACCCATCCGATTACTGTCCTCACAGATCACAAAAATCTGGAATGTATTCGATCAGCAAAGAGACTATCAGCCAGACAAGCACGCTGGTCCCTATTCTTCTCGAGGTTTAATTTTTTGGTTACATACCGTCCTGGCTCCATGAATGGTAAGGCGGATGCCTTGTCTAGAATAGCTGACCCCCTCCATACTACCGTAACCAAGACCACCATCTTGCCAGAGGATATATTTATAGGAGTTACATTTCCTTCTGATCTGATGTCTCGCATTAAAAAGGGCTATGCTGAAGACCCAGTTCTTTGTGATCCTCCTCGTGATCTCCATATGAAAATGCTTAATGGATTTTGGATTTTTCAACAACGTCTGTTTGCTCCGGAGTCAGTGCGACTTGACCTTTTACGTCTTTACCATGACTCAAAACCAGCAGGTCATCCAGGAATCCGAAAGACACAAGAGCTACTTGCCCGATCCTTTTGGTGGCCGAAGTATCATGAGGATGTTAAGAAGTATGTGTCCTCTTGTGATGTATGTGCCAGACATAAGACTCCTCGCTCATCCCCTGTTGGCTTGCTTCAGCCTCTTCCGATTCCTCATCGTCCCTGGGGATCTATATCCATGGACTTTATTGTGGAACTACCTCTCTCTAAGGAACACACTACCATTCTTGTTGTCGTGGACAGGTTAACTAAGATGGGTCACTTCATACCAGCTCGTGGTCTCCCTTCAGCTAAACAGACGGCTGACCTGGTTATTCAGGAAATATTTTGCTTACATGGAGTGCCCGATGAAGTAGTTTCCGACAGGGGAGTGCAGTTTACATCTCGTTTTTGGAAACATTTTTGTTCTAATCTAGGTATTAATGTAAATCTGTCGTCAGCTTTTCATCCGCAAAGTAATGGACAGACTGAGCGAACCAACCAGACTTTGGAGCAATATTTGTGGTGCTATATTAGTTACCTGCAGGATGACTGGCTGGATTTTCTACCCACGGCGGAGTTTGCCTATAACAATGCAAAACACTGCTCCACTTCTTTGAGCCCATTTATTGCCAACTATGGTTACCATCCGACCTTTCTAGTCAGTCTCCCAATTACTACTTCCATTCCTGCTGTTACTGACCGGCTAACCGCCTTACGTGATTCCCAAGCACTGTTGAAAGAGACTCTTTTGAAGGCTCAGGTATGTTACAAAAGAGCTGCTGATAGGCATAGAAAGGAGGCCCCAGTCTATCATGTTGGTGACAAGGTGTGGCTGTCAACAAAGAATCTTAAGCTTCGGATTCCTTCTCATAAATTGGGTCAAAGGTTCATGGGACCTTTTGAGATCATTGCTCAGATCAATGCTGTCACTTTCCGTTTGCAACTTCCAAATTCCATGAAAATACATAAATTGTTTCACGTTGCACTGCTTAAACTTTTTCATGAAAATACTTTCCCTGGCCGAGCCCTGCCTGCCCCACCTTCAGTCCTCGTGGATGGTGAGGATGAGTATGAAGTGGAAAAAATTCTTGACTCCAGGATCTTCCGTAACAAGCTTCAATATTTGGTTCGGTGGAAAGGCTATGGTGAGGAGAATAGATTGTGGGAACCAGTGGACAATATTCACGCTCCTGATCTTCTTCGGTCTTTCCATGCACAGTACCCTGCTAAACCGGGTAATAGGGCATCCAGAGGCTGCGCCTATAGAGGTGGGGGTAATGTGAGGAATTGACTCTGCTGGGATTCGAACCCTGGTTTGCATGTTGCTAAACCTCTTCCCTACCGGTACACCAGCCTGCCTCTTGCAGATTTGTCTGAGATCTGACACCTTGACTCTAAAAGCAATTAAATCAGTGACAACTCTCTTTAGCTGTGTCTGGTCAGCTGCCTGGTTCTTGGCCTATATAAGGCACTTCCTGTCTCTGTATCCTTGCCAGATTATTGTTTGGTTCCTGATCACTTCAATAAAGCTTTTTCCTGTTTCACCTACAAGTTGCTGAACTGGATTATTGCTGACCTTGGCTGCTGGTCTCCACAACCTTGTGATTCCTATATCATTACACACACACAGGCGACAGACATCACTATCTATTGTACAGGATTCACAATGGACTTGAGGCAAGCTAGTACCTGTATTTTTGTAACCTCCCCTACAGCGGAATTGGACAACGGGCAGAGTCCCAGGAACAGGTCTATGCGGATAGGGTACTAATCATGTCCTTACAGTGTACCGGAGGTGATCAGGCTCCGCCTGTTCCCGTGAAGTCCGTCCGAACTCCTCTCGTCCGCTGCGGTTTGGTTAAACCTCAAGTCCCTGTTCGGACGCCATTTTGTTTTGGGAGAACAAAAGTATTCCTCAGAAATATCTGTCCCTGGCCAAATTACCAATATACATCTAGTGTGCACACCTTAGAGAAATAATACACCAACACAGAGTTCTGGTATAAAGCTTTCTCTCGCCTAACTTTATTACGTCAGTCGTCATTTATATTGTTTTTAATAATCAGATAAAAGTTACAATTAAGCAAAACATCAGGTTTAATTCAGCATTTCATTGGTTCTAAGGTGTCCGCTTTTACGGGATCTTGGACAGGTATTGGGTCAGGAGTTTAGGGAGTCTTCAGGTCTCATCCCACAAGGGTCTTCCCATCGGTTCAGAAGTTGAGACAAAGGAAAGATGGCGCTCTCCTTCTAGTGTCCAAGGTCTGATAGTTGTCGTCATCCTTGCTAGACCGAAAGTAGTGCCGCCGGCATCTTGTATGCGGGAGTAGTGAATCCTCCATCTTAAAGTTCCCAATGATTCAGCATTATTAATAAAACTTTGGTTATACGATAATACTGCAAAGATAAGATATATAAGTAGGTGCACGAATATAGTTATGCATTTTGTACGGATCCCAATCCATAACAACAGCAAATACAGTCCCTATTGGAAATGTGTAAGACTGATAATCAATATAATGGAAAACCACAATTATTTAACCAGGCGATGCTCAATTATAAATTATAGCACTGCCAAGGTTTAATAATAATAATAATAATAGAATAAATTTCTGCTTTAAATTAATATAGAATGAATTGAATTACATACATCAATTTATACAAAGAGCATATGTGTAATGTGCAAAAATGTAATCCCTGAGTATTTCAGTGTAGCGGAGCCGGCCACTTACTCCTTTATACTAGCTAGTCTGTAGTAATCCTTTCCCTGTGTCTAGTCGCAGAACTGGGGATCCACCGATTACCCCCCTAAACTAATAATCAGCTACTAACTACTCTGATCTCATATAAAGTGTCCAGTGCTGTGAAAACAATAATAAGTAATGTAGTGCTTGATACTAGCAGCAATTATATTACAAATAAAAACAATGGGATTGGTGCCTAACACCAACAATTGCAGATTTCAAAACTACAATGGCTAATCCGATGGCCTATTAGGGGCTTCAAAATGCCCACATATGCAGTCAAAAGATACCCTAAAGGGACAATATGGACTGTCTGCCTCTTACAGTGACAGTAGGCACCAAATGTCCAGAAACAAATTCTGGAATGTCTATACTAATTAAATGCAAGCCAAAAATAGACCCACCAAAATAGGTTAATTATACTTAGCTAAATACAGAAAAGAAGAGACACCGAAAAAGATATATGACTCAACAGAGGCATACAAAAGTGCACAATCTATATATCAAAAAGCTAAAGCATGTATATACCCTGTAAAAAGCAAGGTCCCTGTCTCTCACTACAGGGAAAAATATTGCCTACAGTGTGAGTAGAAAAACTATATACACTGCTCAAAAAATTAAAGGGAACACTTAAACAACACAATGTAACTCCAAGTCAATCACACTTCTGTAAAATCAAACTGTCCACTTAGGAAGCAACACTGAGTGACAATCCATTTCACATGCTGTTGTGCAAATGGGATAGACAACAGGTGAAAATTATAGGCAATTAGCAAGACACCCCCAATAAAGAAGTGATTCTGCAGGTGGTGACCACAGACCACTTCTCAGTTCCTATGCTTTCTGGCTGATGTTTTGGTCACTTTTGAATGCAGGCGGTGCTTTCACTCTAGTGGTAGCATAAGACAGAGTCTACAACCCACACAAGTGGCTCAGGTAGTGCAGCTCCTCCAGGATGGCACATCAATGCGAGCTGTGGCAAGAAGGTTTGCTGTGTCTTTCAGCGTAGTGTCCAGAGCATGGAGGCGCTACCAGGAGACAGGCCAGTACATCAGAAGACGTGGAGGAGGCCGTAGGAGGGCCACAACCCAGCAGCAGGACCGCTACCTTAACCTTTGTGCAAGGAGGAACAGGAGGAGCACTGCCAGAGCCCTGAAAATGACCTCCAGCAGCCCACAAATGTGCATGTGTCTGCTCAAACGGTCAGAAACAGACTCCATGAGGGTGGTATGAGGGCCCGACGTCCACAGGTGGGGGTTGTGCTTACAGCCCAACACCGTGCAGGACGTTTGGCATTTGTCAGAGAACACCAAGATTGGCAAATTTGTTACTGGCGCCCTGTGCTCTTCACAGATGAAAGCAGGTTCACACTGAGCACATGTGACAGACGTGACAGGGTCTGGAGACTCCGTGGAGAACGTTCTACTGCCTGCAACATCCTCCAGCGTGACCAGTTTGGCAGTGGGTCAGTAATGGTGTGGGGTGGCATTTCTTTGGGGGGGCCACACAGCCCTCAATGTGCTCGCCAGAGGTAGCCTGACTGCCATTAGGTACCGAGATGAGATCCTCAGACCCCTTGTGAGACCATATGCTGGTGCGGTTGGCTCTGGGTTCCTCCTAATGCAAGACAATGCTAGACCTCATGTTGCTGAAGTGTGTCAGCAGTTCCTGCTAGACGAAGGCATTGATGCTATGGATTGGCCCGCCCGTTTCCCAGACCTGAATCCAATTGAGCACATCTGGGACATCATGTCTCGCTCCATTCACCAACGTCACGTTGCACCACAGACTGTCCAGGAGTTGGCAGATGCTTTAGTCCAGGTCTGGGAGGAGATCCCTCAGGAGACCATCCGCCACCTCATCAGGAGCATGCCCAGGCATAGTAGGACAGTCATACAGGCACGTGGAGGCCACACACACTACTAAGCCTCATTTTGACTTGTTTTAAGGACATTACATCAAAGTTGGATCAGCCTGTAGTGTGTTTTTCCACTTTCATTTTGAGTGTGACTCCAAATCCAGACCTCCATGGGTTGAAAAATTTGATTTCCATTTTTTAATTTTTGTGTGATTTTGTTGTCAGCACATTCAATGTAAAGAACAAAGTATTTCATAATAATATTTAATTCATTCAGATCTAGGATGTGTTATTTTAGTGTTCCCTTTATTTTTTTGAGCAGTATATATATATATATATATATATATATATATATATATATATATATATATACATTAGAGACAGCAGAGGGCACTATGACACCACTGATAGGTAAATGATCAGTCGTGTGTGTGGTATCATCTGCATTATCCCCATATACCTGTAATGCCAGGCATGGTAGTGCATCCCAGCCACAGCACTTCACAATACCACTTACCTTATGGAGTAAAGACAAAGTAAAATATAGTAAATCAAGAGGATCACACTCCAGGTCAAAAGGGTGAAGCAAACGCATCCTCAGACACAGCCCCGACGTACGTTTCGTCAGCCAACCGCTGACGTCATCAGGGCGGCGTTTCTATTACAAATATGCTTACATATTCTATAGTATCTAATCAAGGTATAAATCACTGGGCAATTAGTGTCCTCATGATACAAAGTTATACATCTATCAGTTCAAAAAATATGTAAAGTTCGATATATTCAGTATAACACACATAGGACATATATCAATAGGCATTTATACATAACCACATCCCATTATACATAACCACATCCCAAAGGGCAAGTTCCTAGTTCAATATATAGTTAAGGAATCATAAAGATTCAAGCATTTATAATAATAATAATAATGTATTTGTGTCCATGCTCTGAATTAGAGATACAGGAATATTATAGTAATATATTATAAGTAATATGTAATACAAATCTGTATAAATATCACAATAAGCCCCAAGTGTAAGGAACTATTTATTACTAGCGACTTGTCCATCAAAAATGATGGGGCAATACAATTTTAAGCCATGGCAATGCTGTTTGCCACACAATATAATGCTTTTGCTCCTCTGTGGACCTTCGGCGCTCATTGTGAGCCTATCTCCTCATGTACTTCAATTGTCCGGCTTTGCAACAATCAGCTTTTGGCGCTTATCGCGAAGACAGATTTGTAAGTACAGTGTACAGTGAATTAATAAAGTAATATGAATTAATAAATGAATATACTTTACCTATTGATATCTAATATGCAGCAATCAATATCCTGAAGAGCTAACAATCTATTTGGATTTTTCTGCATCTGAAAATGTACAGTTGGAGTGTTGATCATCTGAGGAGAAAGTGTCAGCAATGTGGCAAGTGTGCAGTGTAAATAGGCTGCGTGCGCAAGGCCAAGCCGTTTTGTTTAGGCGGGTAAGGCGGCATTTTAGAATCCTAATGTCATGAGTTGTAAGTAAGTGTTGTAAAATGTGTTACTTGGCTCGCGAGCATTTTCTCGTACATTCATGCCGTTGATTTTCGCAGCTCTGTGTCTTTTAGCTTTGTTTGCGAGGTCCGCATTTGCGGCCAGAAAGGACGCAGTTCTGCGAGCTAGCAATAGTGTGACGATGACTCGCAGTTTGACTTTGAGCTCAGCACAGATTGTGCACAGATGCACTCTATGGACCCTACACATACACTCACCCACTCACCTCAATCCCCATGGTCTCTACACGTACATTCACACACTTACCTCACTCCCCATGGACCCTATACATAAATTCACCCACTTACCTCACTCCCCATGGACCCTATCCGTAAATTCACCCACTTACCTCACTCCCCATGGACCCTATACGTAAATTCACCCACTTACCTCAATCCCTATGGACCCTATACATACACTCACCCATTTACCTCAATCCCCATAAACCTAAATGTTCATTTCAATGTAATGTATTTATTTTAAATTGTATTTTTTTTTTTTTTTTTTATTGTAATTATTTATATTTAGTAAATTATGTTTTTATTATTTACATAAAGTTTTAGTTTGGTGTTAAGATATTACGGATTTTTACAGGTACCCTCATGGTAGAGGATTAGGGTACTATGGAAGTCCATAGGGACCCCTATGGTAGAGAACTAATTCTAGATACCATGGGGATCCCTATTGGGGATGGTCGGTGGGGCATTCCAAGTGCACTCTGAACACTTAGTACAATTTCTTTACTAATATAACTTCAGAAAACGTAGTACCCATATTATTAACAACATCTACTATTTTATTGCTATTACTATTTAATCTCCACACTCTCAGCATCTGGGTAAGGTCATCCTTTTTCAATGATAATGGATGAAAAGATTAAGCATATAAAAGAGTATTTGTATCGGCATGCTTCATACTCCACGGTGATGTCATTATTCAACTTTATGTAGATATCATTATCACTTAATTGATTCAAAATCTCTTTCATATAATCCTCATAAATCATAATCACTAGGGAACTTTTCTTATTTGCTGGTGTAATGACCCCAATCTGCCATTTTATTTTCATTAGCACAACTTCCTAATAGAAGACTTTGCACACACAGGAAGTTTGTGTCTGCACAGTGGGAAAGTGTCAGTAACTACAGTCGGTGCTCTCCGCAGCACTAATGGGCAGATTGTTAGTTTACAGAAACACCCACCCAGTAACAGGCATAAAAAATGACAGCCTGCAGCAAACAATAATTGCATGTAGAAGTTGCAATATGTAAAGTTTGTGTTTATACAGTATTTGTTTTTTCTTTTAAATAACACTTTGCAGACTATCATATATAGTTAAACAAATGACCATAATTGATGATAATTGGTATGCACCGGATCACACTGCACTCTATATACAGTCAGACATAGTTTGCTTCATTTTCATATGATTACAAAATATGCTGTGTGTTCATAAGGAGTTAAATTACTTCCACTAAATGAATAGACTAAGCTAAATAATTTGTGACCTTTTATTAACTGCAAATTGGTCTCAGTGCAGTTTAATTGATTATAATTACTATAATAGGTATATACTAATTAATTATTTCCATATAGAAGAATTTTAAAGCTGTCAGAATTTACTCCTGGTGCTTTTTTTTTTTATTCAACAGATGGATCCGAGATCTGGAGTAACATTGGAGAAGACCACATTTGTAACACAGTAGAAAAAACACTACAATGTTCTGAATGCGAGAAATGTTTCAGTAGGGCCTCATCTCGTAATACAAATAAGATGACTCATACAGGAGAAAAGCCTTTTCCATGTTCTGAATGTGGGAAATGTTTCACTCATGTCTCAAATCTTAATACACATAAGAGGACTCATACAGGAGAAAAGCCTTTTCCATGTTCTGAATGTGGGAAATGTTTCAGTCATCTCTCAAATCTTAATAAACATAAGATGACTCATACAGGAGAAAAGCCTTTTCCATGTTCTGAATGTGGGAAATGTTTCAGTCAGCTCTCAGATCTTAATACACATAAGAAGACTCATACAGGAGAAAAGCCTTTTCCATGTTCTGAATGCGGCAAATGTTTCAGTCAGGCCTCAAATCTTAATACACATAAGAGGACTCATACAGGAGAAAAGCCTTTTCCATGTTCTAAATGCGGGAAATGTTTCAGTCGGGTCTCAGCTCTTAATACACATAAGAGGACTCATACAGGAGAAAAACCTTTTCCATGTTCTGAATGTGGGAAATGTTTCAGTCATCTCTCAGGTCTTAATAGACATAAGAGGACTCATATAGGAGAAAAGCCTTTTCCATGTTCTGAATGTGGGAAATGTTTCATCCAGGCCTCATATCTCAAGCGACACATGAGAACTCACACAGGATAAACACCATTTGCATGATCTGAAACTCACATGAGAAAATATTTCAGTAAGATTTGAAATGACACAAGAAACTCACACAGGATAAAGACCAGTTGTATGTATGGAATGTGGGTAAGGGTTTAATATGAGTCCGCCATTACACATCAACATGACGCATCATGCAATTCTACTTCACTCATATAAATGTAAATAATTAAAAACGTTAGCAAGCTCATAAAGATCTATGGATATCTGAGTTGTAAATCACATTAATAGAGCAGTAAGTTGTACTAATGTATCAGCTTGTATTATTACAATACATGATGTGATGCTGGACTGTGCATTGCTGCTTTTTGCTTGGTTACCAATAACCTTTCGATTTAAGGGATCCAGAATGTATGGACTTTGCTCTACACCATCATGCTGAGCACTCATAATACATTTGTGGACCTGTAAACTAAGCTATATATATTTTTTATATAATCTTTATGTTTTTTTTAACCTTAATATCCCCTTCCATTAATTTTCCTATTTTCTATGTACATTTGTTGCATCAAACAAAGCAATGAGATTAAAGGGCTTGAAAATATAAAAAACTATGGTTTTAGGTACGGAAAGACTCATAAATGTCAATAAATTTATTTTTTAATTGAATAAGAATTGACTGGGATATTTCTTGTTTTAATCATACATCCCCCTCATTTACTGTTTCCTCTAAGCTGTGCGCACACACATACCCTGAGATGAGCGCACACAACTAAATATTGAGTGCACACAGATCCCTAGGGGGATATGTAATCTTAGTTTTCCCCATGAACTTTTTCCACACTATGAGAAATAGATCTCCATTGACCCTTTTCCTTTTCACGGTGCTCCCTTTGAGATAGCGCTGGTGGGCGGAGAAACTCGATAGGGCAAATCTGGTGCTGATGTCAGATGTCGACGTCCGACATTAGCTTGCTCTCTCAAAGCATCAGAGTCATTCACCCTTCCATGCTGTGTAAACAACATTTCAATGTGTGCACATAACAAATCAAAGAATCACACAGGACAAAAGGAAAAGGGTCAGTGGAGATCTATTTCTCCCTGGGTGGAAACAATTAATTGGGAAAACGTTATAAGCACATAACAAAGAAAGGAATCATACATTGCAAAATGAAATGGATATAGGGTCAATGGAGATCTATTTCTTAATGGGTGGAAAAAGGTTCATGGGAAAACTAAAAATAAATATCCACCTGTAGGGAATTAGAAATGAATGTTCTTTCATATGGAATTAGTACGTGATGCCACCAGGCTGGTGGAGATAGAGACTGAGTACTTGGTGGGAACAAAGAACAGAATCTGTGGTTAAATGACTGAAGATATTTAGAATATCTGAAGGAGTTACTATTTAGTAAAAATAGTGCACTTTTATGGTATACTATGGCCTTGATTCAATTGAGCTGTCGTTGTTTACAGGAGCACGTAAACTAATTTGCTGTTCAATTGGCGTCTTTTTGCGAGCGGCAAACGATCTACGGGTTACAGGATGAAAATCCCTGCGGTTGTAAAAATAGTAACTTACAACCCATCTAAGCCTTTGATCTTTCAAGCTTGCAACAGTCACAATTGCAAAATCGCTATTCAATTGCTACAGTTCCTCAAGCCCGCAAATATTTTCACACCCGTAAATGTCAAATGTAGAAGGAAATCCAACGGGTACCAGATAGGACTCACAAGGGGGTTTAACCTCTGTTCGTAGCACTGTAAATGCAAATAAAAAATCAATACTACACTTTAAAAGATGGGGAAAGCAATGAAATACATTAGAATTAATTGCACAACAGCCTCAAGCTCGTAAATCTGCAATCAAAAAATATTTTTTTTTTATGTGTAATTTCGGTTGTATATCAATTTTAGGAATCAATGAGTTAATACATATCAGGCCACCCACATGGACTAGAACATTTCCTTCATTCATTTTATTATTGTGTACATTGCAGGATTGCGAGTCTGATCGCATATCGGGCTCCTAAATGCTAATTGATTGACATGTAACCTCCATCTTTTACTGATGTCATGATGTCGATCTCATTTTCTATTGGCTGTTTCTAAATCAGTAGTTACGGCCTTGCTTAATTGATCATGTTCAAGCTCTGAAATGCTACTCATGATTGCAATTGAATAAGGCCCTATGTAAGTTATGTTTAAGTATGCTCTGATATATGGACTAATACCCGCCACAGCTATTATCATTAAAACACTTAAAATGAACAGTATAAAAGCCATTACTGTATAATTACTCCCACCCTAATTCACAACTCAATCCTATCAAAAGGAACAGAGTGATAGTGAACTAAAAGATCACTCTTATTGACATGATTACAGCAATCCGAACCCTCAAGCAACCAGAAAAAAATAGAATCATGTACTTTAAATACAAATTAAAATTTACAGGGCTCAACAAATGCCAGGAGCCAGATTATGATGCCACAAAATGCTTACAGGCACCTAGATTTCATCCCTGTATGTCTCTGCAATTTGATTTTATCTAGAAGTAGACGGGCATGAGTGACTGAGCCAGGGCAGTGTTAGGGTTACATACCCCGGGCATGAGTGACTGAGCGAGGGCAGTGTTGGCGTTACATTCCCCAAGCATGAGTGACTGTGCCAGGGCAGTGTTAGGGTTACATTCCCCGGGCATGAGTGACTGAGTCAGGGCAGTGTTGGCATTACTTTTCCCGGGCATAAGTGACTGAGGCAGGGCAGTGTTGGTGTTACATACCCCGGGCATGAGTGACTGAGCCAGGGCAGAGTTGGCGTTACATTCCCCGGGCATGAGTGACTGAGTCAGGGCAGTGTTAGGGTTACATACCCCGGGCATGAGTGACTGAGCCAGGGCAGTGTTAGGGTTACATACCCCGGGCATGAGTGACTGAGTCAGGGCAGTGTTGGCGTTACATACCCCGGGCATGAGTGACTGAGCCAGGACAAAGTTAGGGGTACATACCCCGGGCATGAGTGACTGAGTCAGGGCAGTGTTGGCGTTACATACCCCGGGCATAAGTGACTGAGTCAGGGCAGTGTTAGGGTTACATTCCCCCGGCATGAGTGACTGAGCCAGGGCAGTGTTGGCGTTACATTCCCCGGGCATGAGTGACTGAGTCAGGGCAGTGTTGGCGTTACATTCCCCGGGCATGAGTGACTGAGTCAGGGCAGTGTTGGCGTTACATTCCCAGGGGATAAGTGACTGACGCAGGGCAGTGTTGGTGTTACATACCCCGGGGATAAGTGACTGAGTCAGGGCAGTGTTGGCGTTACATACCCAGGGCATGAGTGACTGAGCCAGGGCAGTGTTAGGGTTACATTCCCCGGGCATAAGTGACTGAGTCAGGGCAGTGTTAGGGTTACATTCCCCCTGCATGAGTGACTAAGCCAGAGCAGTGTTGGCGTTACATACCCCAGGCATGAGTGACTGAGCAAGGGCAGTATTGGCGTTACATTCCCCGGGCATGAGTGACTGAGTCAGGGTAGAGTTGGCGTTACATATCCCCGGGCATGAGTGACTGAGCCAGGGCAGAGTTGGCGTTACATTCCCCGACATGAGTGACTGAGCCAGGGCAGTGTTGGCGTTATATTCCCCGGGCATGATTGACTGAGCCAGGGCAGTGTTGGCGTTACATTCCACGACATGAGTGACTGAGCCAGGGCAGTGATGGCGTTACATTCCCTGGGCATGAGTGACTGAGTCAGGGCAGTGTTGGCGTTACATTCCACGGGTATGAGTGACTGAGTCAGGGCAGTGTTGGCATTACATTCCCCGGGCATCAGTGATTGAGCCAGGGCAGTGTTAGGGTTACATTCCCCGGGCATAAGTGACTGAGTCAGGGCAGTCTTAGGGTTACATCTCCCCGGCATGAGTGACTGAGCCAGTGCAGTGTTGGCGTTACATACCCCAGGCATGAGTGACTGAGTCAGGGCAGTGTTGGCGTTACATTCAACGGGCATGAGTGACCGAGTCAGGGCAGTGTTGGCGTTACATTCCCCGACATGAGTGACTGAGTCAGGGCAGTGTTGGTGTTACATTCCCCGGGCATTAGTGATGGAGTCAGGGCAGTGTTGGCGTTACTTTCCCCGGACATGAGTGACTGAGTCAGGGTAGTGTTGGTGTTACATTCCCCGGGCATGAGTGACTGAGTCAGGCCAGTGTTGGCGTTACATACCCCGGGCATGAGTGACTGAGCCAGGGCAGAGTTGGCGTTACATTCCCCGACATGAGTGACTGAGCCAGGGCAGTGTTGGCGTTATATTCCCCGGGCATGATTGACTGAGCCAGGGCAGTGTTGGCGTTACATTCCACGACATGAGTGACTGAGCCAGGGCAGTGATGGCGTTACATTCCCTGGGCATGAGTGACTGAGTCAGGGCAGTGTTGGCGTTACATTCCACGGGTATGAGTGACTGAGTCAGGGCAGTGTTGGCATTACATTCCCCGGGCATCAGTGATTGAGCCAGGGCAGTGTTAGGGTTACATTCCCCGGGCATAAGTGACTGAGTCAGGGCAGTCTTAGGGTTACATCCCCCCGGCATGAGTGACTGAGCCAGTGCAGTGTTGGCGTTACATACCCCAGGCATGAGTGACTGAGTCAGGGCAGTGTTGGCGTTACATTCAACGGGCATGAGTGACCGAGTCAGGGCAGTGTTGGCGTTACATTCCCCGACATGAGTGACTGAGTCAGGGCAGTGTTGGTGTTACATTCCCCGGGCATTAGTGACGGAGTCAGGGCAGTGTTGGCGTTACTTTCCCCGGACATGAGTGACTGAGTCAGGGTAGTGTTGGTGTTACATTCCCCGGGCATGAGTGACTGAGTCAGGCCAGTGTTGGCGTTACATACCCCGGGCATGAGTGACTGAGCCAGGGCAGAGTTGGCGTTACATTCCCCGACATGAGTGACTGAGCCAGGGCAGTGTTGGCGTTACATTCCCCGGGCATGAGTGACTGAGTCAGGGCAGTGTTGGCGTTACATTCCCCGACATGAGTGACTGAGTGAGGGCAGTGTTGGCGTTATATTCCCTGGGCATGAGTGACTGAGTCAGGGCAGTGTTGGCGTTACATTCCCCGGGGATAAGTGACTGACGCAGGGCAGTGTTGGTGTTACATACCCCGGGCATGAGTGACTGAGTCAGGGCAGTGTTGGCGTTACATTGCCCGGGGATAAGTGACTGACGCAGGGCAATGTTGGTGTTACATTCCCCGAACAAGAGTGACTGAGCCAGGGCAGTGTTGGCGTTACATTCCCCGAGCATGAGTGACTGAGTCAGGGCAGTGTTGGCGTTACATTCCCCGGGCATGGGTGACTGAGTCAGGGCAGTGTTGGCATTACATTCCCTGGGTTCAGCACTGCACCCTCCAGCCAAATGTACCTGTGTGTAAGTGAGGAGTGAAAGCTGCTGCTGCTAGAACAGCACTCACTGACACATATACTTAGCAGAGCATCCTATGTGCAGCTAATCTATGCCCCTTTATTATGTAATTTCAATTTTAAATTTCAAGCAATTTATGCTAGTGAGCTTAAGACACAATAACATTGATTATCACCTGACTTACTCTCCTTGCAAAATGTTGCACAATAGACATTTTTAGCATACACATACTCTATGATTCCTTGGATGAAGAAGCAATAAGAAATGTCTGGTTAAAAAAAGGAATATAAGAATCAAAGTCTATTTACTCCTGAGATAAAAAATGATGGCAATGTCCATGTTTTCCTAGACCAAACAACAAGAGAAATTGAGAAACTATATGCAAAAAGAAAGAGAGGTAAATCAATCTCTATACTCAATATGACAGGAGAAGAGAAAAAAGCTCCAGGAGATCTAAAAACTGCCAATATAAGAATCAAGCGCTCTTACATACAAAATACATACTCTGCTGTGTTGTGCGCTCTTGTTGTGGCCGAATCATAAATTCATCAATATATTCCTGGATAGCTGTCGGCTAAAAAAGATAACGGTGTATTTAACGGTAATTTAAAATATAAATGCTGTGTTTGTTTAAAAAAATAATAATAACAGATCAAAAAGAAATTATCGCTAAAATTATATAGACATATTATTATTATTTTTCTTTTTTAAATCAAATATATAACTTTACAACAAACATACAAAAGGACATAACTGTAAAAATAATCTTTAAAAATAGCATCTAGACTTGTAAATATACAGTAAACGGTGCTACATATTTTTAAAATATATTTATGAACAACAAATACACCGGACACAAGCGCTAACTTTAAAAAAATACATTTATGAGTACAAATAGCGACAAACAATTTGTTCTAACCATAATAACACATACATTGTAAACAGCGTTGAGTAATTGATTTACTATCTAATAAAAGAGAGATTTACTATCTAATGTGAGTGAGGGATTTACTATCTAATATGAGTGAGGGATTTACTATATAATATGAGTGAGGGATTTACTATCTAATATGAGTGAGGGATTTACTATCTAACATAAGTGAGGGATTTACTATCTAATATGAGTGAGGGATTTACTATCTAATATGAGTGAGGGATTTACTATCTAACATAAGTGAAGGATTTACTATCTAATATGAGTGAGGGATTTACTATCTAATATAAGTGAGGGATTTACTATCTAATATGAGTGAGGGATTTACTATCTAATATAAGTGAGGGATTTACTATCTAATATGAGTGAGGGATTTACTATCTAATATGAGTGAGGGATTTACTATCTAACATAAGTGAGGGATTTACTATCAAATATGAGTGAGAGATTTACTATCTAATATGAGTGAGGGATTTACTATCTAATATGAGTGAGGGATTTACTATCTAATATGAGTGAGGGATTTACTATCTAACATAAGTGAGGGATTTACTATCTAATATAAGTGAGAGATTTACTATCTAATATAAGTGAGGGATTTACTATCTAACATAAGTGAGGGATTTACTATCTAATATAAGTGAGGGATTTACTATCTAATATGAGTGAGGGATTTACTATCTAACATAAGTGAGGGATTTACTAATATAAGTGAAGGATTTACTATCTTCTTGGTCCTAGTCCCAAGTAATCCCTGATAGTGACCGTCTTACAACAACTACAAGGACCTTTCTTACATCCTCCCAGTCCCTCCCACCAGCTCGGTCTCTATTACCCCCTTATATGCTGATTCTACCATCTGTCCTCGCTCCATGATGTGACCTCACATCAGTTGGACATGACTGAACAACCAAACAACAACATGATGGATTTAGCATCTGTTTCTGTTCTCTTCTAGTTTTCTATTCTTCATGGGGGAATAAGACATGTATGGGGGTAACAACCCAGCCCCATGACACTCACTGATGAGATTCAGGACAGCACATGTTTTATTTTGAATCATCGTTCAAGAGGCAGTTACTCACTGTTTTATAGCTATAAATTCATTATTATGGAGTAAATATGGTGTTACTACACATGGTGTGAGTTGGTATAATATGTTTTTCTTATATTATTAGTTTTTATGATATATATTATATTTAATTCAATCATTTTGGGAAGTTGAGTAGTAAAGACATGGCCCTTTGCGCACTAAACCCCTGCACCGTCTGCGCACCGACATCTTACTTCTTGTTCTTTGCCAGGGCAAGGAATTTGGTGAAGTCGAGCACGGAAGGGAAGAATATCAAGGGGTTCTGGGGGAAGGGGTTGGGGGGTGATGGGCTTGACTAAATATTATCTTATAGTGTATAACAGTGTAAATTTGCTGTCCCCTCAAAATAATTCAACACACCGCCATTAATGTCTAAACCATTGGCAACAAAAGTGAGTACACTCCTAATTGGAAATGTCTAAATTGGGCCTAAAGTGCTGGAAAATAATGGTGGTTACACAAAATATTGACACTTTGGGCCCTAATTGGACATTTCCACTTAGGGGTGTACTCACTTTTGTTACCAATGGTTTAGACATTAATGGCGGTCTGTGGAGGTATTTTGATGGGACAGCAAATTTACACTGTTAGACAGGCTGTACACTTACTACTTCACATTGTAGCAGAGCGTCATTTCATCATCCTCCCATGTGTCTCTTTCCCCCCCTCCCTCATCATCCTCCCCCCTTTCTCATCATCCTCCCCGTGTCTCTTCCTCCAACATAATACTCCCCCTCCCTCATCATCCTCCCCTGTGTCTCTTCCCCCCTCCATCATCATCCTCCCCCTCCCTCATCATCCTCCCCTGTGTCTCTTTCCCCCTCCCTCATCATCCTCCCCTGTGTCTCTTTCCCCCTCCCTCATCACCCTCCCCTGTGTCTCTTTCCCCCTCCCTCATCATCCTCCCCTGTGTCTCTTTCCCCCCTTCGCTCATGATCCTCCCCTGTGTCTCTGTCCCCCCTCCCTCATCACCCTTCCCATGTATCTTTACCCCCTCCCTCATCATCCTCCCCTGTGTCTCTTTCCCCCTTCCTCATCATCCTCCCCTGTGTCTTCCTACCCCCTCCCTCATCATCCTACCGTGTGTGTCTCTTTCCCCCCTCCCTCATCATACTCCCCTGTGTCTCTTTCCCCCCTCCCTAATCATCCTCCCCTTTGTCTCTTCCCCCTCCCTCGTCATCCTCCCACCTCCCTCATCATCCTCCCCTTTGTCTCTTTCCCCCTCCCTCATCATCCTCCCCTGTGTCTCTTTCTGTAATGATATAGGAATCACAAGGTTGTGGAGACCAGCAGCCAAGGTCAGCAATAATCCAGTTCAGCAACTTGTAGGTGAAACAGAAACAAGCTTTATTTACGGGATCAGGAACCAACAATAATCTGGCAAGGTACATAAGCAGGAAGTGCCTTATATAGGCCAAGGAACAGACACCTGACCAGACACAGCTGAAGAGACTAGTCACTGATGCTATTGCTAGCAGAGTCTAGGTTATCAGATCTCCAGGAATTTCATAAAGGCAGGCTGGCGCAGTGGTAGGGAAGAGGCTCAGCAGCCTGGGGACCAGGGTTCAGTAGAGTCAATTCCTCACATTACCCCCGCCTCTATCGGTGCAGCCTCTGGATGCCCTATTTCCCGGTTTAGCAGGGTACTGCATATGAATAGACCGAAGAATGTCAGGAGCGTGAATATTGTCCACTGGTTCCCACAAACTATCCTCCTCACCATAGCCTTTCCAACGCACCAGATACTGTAGTTTGTTGCGGAAGATCCTGGAGTCCAGAATTTTCTCCACCTCGTATTCATCCTCACCATCCCCGAGGACTGGAGGTGGGGCAGGCAGGGCTCGGCCAGGGAAAGTGTTGTCATGGAAAGGTTTCAGCAGTGCAACGTGAAACACCGGATGTATTCTCATGGAATCTGGAAGTTGCAAATGAAAAGTGACAGCATTTATCTGAGCGATGATCTCAAAAGGTCCCATGAACCTCTGACCCAATTTATGAGAAGGAACCCTAAGCTTAAGATTCCTTGTTGACAGCCAAACCTTGTCACCAACATGATAAACTGGGGCCTCCGTTCTATGCCTATCAGCAGCTCTCTTGTAACATTCCTGAGCCTTCGAAAGAGTCTCCTTAACAGGTTGTGGGAATCTCGTAAGGTGGTTAGCCGATCAGTGACTGCAGGAATGGAAGTAGTAATTGGGAGACTCACTAGAAAGGTCGGATGGTAACCATAGTTGGCAAAAAATGGGCTCAAAGAAGTGGAGCAGTGTTGGGCATTGTTATAGGCAAACTCCGCCGTGGGTAGAAAATCCAGCCAGTCATCCTGCAGGTAACTAATATAGCACCGCAAATATTGCTCCAAAGTCTGGTTGGTTCGCTCAGTCTGTCCATTACTTTGCGGATGAAAAGCTGATGACAGATTTACATTAATACCTAGATTAGAACAAAAGTGTTTCCAAAAACGAGATGTAAACTACACTCCCCTGTCAGAAACTACTTCATCGGGCACTCCATGCAAGCGAAATATTTCCCGAATAACCAGGTCAGCCGTCTATTTAGCTGAAGGGAGACCACGAGCTGGTATGAAATGACCCATCTTAGTTAACCTGTCCACAACAACAAGAATGGTAGTGTGTTCCTTAGAGGGAGGTAGTTCCACAATAAAGTCCATGGATATAGATCCCCAGGGACGATGAGGAATCAGAAGAGGCTGAAGCAAGCCAACAGGGGATGAGCGAGGAGTCTTATGTCTGGCACATACATAACAAGAGGACACATACTTCTTAACATCCTCATAATACTTGGGCCACCAAAAGGATCGGGCAAGTAGCTCTTGTGTCTTTCGGATTCCTGGATGACCTGCTGGTCCAGTCGCACTGACTCCGGAGCAAACAGACGTTGTTGAAAAATCCAAAACCCATTAAGCATCATCATGTGGAGATCACAAGGAGGATCAAGAAAAACTGGGTCTTCAGTGTAGCCCTTTTTAAAGCGAGACATCAGATCAGAAGGAAATGTAACTCCTATAAATATATCCTCTGCCAAGATGGTGGTCTTGGTTACGGTAGTATGGAGGGGGTCAGCTATTCTAGACAAGGCATCCACCTTACCATTCTTGGAGCCAGGACGGTATGTAACCAAAAAATTAAACCTTGAGAAGAATAGGGACCAGCGTGCTTGTCTGGCTGACAGTCTCTTAGCTGATCGAATACATTCCAGATTTTTGTGATCTGTGAGGACAGTAATTGGATGGGTAGCTCCTTCCAAGAGATGTCTCCATTCGGTGAAGGCAGCTTTTATAGCCAATAGTTCTTTATTCCCTATGTCATAGTTTCTTTCTGCTGGCACCATCTGGCGGGAATAGAAGACACACGGATGTAACAGCATCTTAGGTCCAGTCCTTTGAGACAGTATAGCACCAACAGCTGAATCAGAAGCATCAACTTCCACAATAAATGGTAATTCCGGCTGAGGATGTACCAGGACAGGGGCAGATGTAAACAGAGTCTTTAATCGGGAAAATGCGGTATCCGCCTTATCGGACCACTGAAATGGAGTCCCTTTATGTGTAAGTTCAGTGATCGGTGTAATAACGGCAGAGAAATTCTTAATGAAACGCCTGTTAAAATTGGCAAACCCCACAAATCTCTGAACATCTTTTTCATTCTTGGGGATGGGCCAGTCCAGCACAGCTTTAATTTTACTTGCGTCCATACTTAAACCTTTGGGAGTTATTACATACCCCAGGAATTTAATTTATGTTTGTTCAAACTCACATTTTCCTAGTTTAATGTATAGGTGGTGGGTACGAAGGCGCTCCAGAACTATACGGACCTGTTTTCTGTGGTTTTCAAGATTATCAGAGAATATTAGGATATCATCCAAATATGCCACAACAAACTGATCCAGGAGATCTCGTAGTACATCATTGATAAGATGCTGGAAAGTTGCAGGGGCATTACACAGCCCAAAAGGCATTACTAGATATTTGTAATGCCCGTACCTGGTTCTGAAAGCTGTTTTCCATTCATCATTGGGTCTTATGCGAACCAGATTATATGCCCCCCGAAGATCAAGCTTCGTAAATATTTTAGCTGAGCGAAGTCTCTCCAAAAGTTCAGGAATGAGAGGCAAGGGGTAGCGGTTTTTAACAGTGATGTTATTAATGTCCCTGTAATCAACGCATGGCCGTAGGCTGCCATCTTTCTTTTCTACAAAGAAAATAGGAGCTCCTGCTGGAGAAGTAGATGGTCGAATAAAGCCTTTGGTAAGATTTTCTTGTAGGTATTCACGAAGAGTGTTCTGAAGGAAAGGACAAAGTTCTGATCTTCCAATCAATCTGTGGGTTATGCAGAGCAAGCCAAGGTATCCCCAAAATCACTGGAAACTGTGTTGAGGAAATTAGGTGGAAAGAGATAGCCTCATGGTGATTCACTTCCACAGTCAACTTTAAGGGCACAGTCTCATGTGTAACCGGTCCTGACGTAAGTGGAGAACCGTCTACTGTCTCCATTAACATAGGTGAAGAGTTAGGGATAGACTGAATTATATTTCCTGCTGCAAATTTAATGTCCATAAAGTTTCCGCCTGCTCCAGAATCTATCATAGCTGTAGTTGAAATTTTACGATTACCACATTGCAATGTGATAGGCACCACAAAATGAGGATGTTGAGTCAACATACCCTCCTTACCATGAGCCAGAGAAAACAAGGGTTGTGTGACAGAATCCAGTTGATCTGAAATCTGGGATTGGTGTCGAATCTGTGCACCCTCAGCCGCCATAGCTATTGTTCTTTTGGATTTGCTAGGGCAATTGATGGCATAGTGCCCTGCACTACCACAATACAGGCATAAATTGTTAATGCGTCGCCACTGTTTTTCTTAAAGTCCCTATTTCCTCATTCCACGTTATTCCATAGCACAGTTCTGCGTGCTAGCTTTTGACATTTATTATATGTGATTATTTGCCGGTCAACTGTGAGCTCAGCACATATTGTGCACAGATGCACTCTATGGTCTCTACATGTACATTCACTCACTCACCTCATTCCCCATGGACCCTACACGTACATTCACCCACTTACCTCACTCCCCATGGACCCTACACGTACATTCACCCACTTACCTTAATCCCTATGGATCCTATACGTACACTCACCCACTTACCTCAATCCCCATGAACCCTACACGTGCACTCACCCACTTACCTCACTCCCTATGGACTCTACACGTACATTCACCCACTTACCTCACTCCCTATGGACTCTACATGTACACTCACCCACTTACCTCACTCCCTATGGACTCTACATGTACATTCACACACTTATCTCACTCCCTACGGACCTAAATATTAATTTCAATGTAATGTTTTTATTTTAAATTGTATTTTTTTTTCAAATTTATTTATTTTTAGTAAATTAAGTTTTTATTATTTGCATACATTTTTAGTTAGGTTTTAAGATATTACAGATTTTTACAGGTACCCCCATGGTAGAGGATTAGGGTACTATGGAAGTCCATAGTGACCGCTATGGTAGAAGACTATTTTTAGATACCATGGGGATCCCTATTAGGGATGGTCGGTGGGGCATTCCAAGTGCCCTCTGAACACTTAGTACAATTTCTTTACTAATATAACCTATCTCAGAAAACGTAGTGCCCATTTTATTAACAGCATCTACTATTTTATTCCTATTACTATTTAATCTCCACACTCTCAGCATCTGGGTAAGGTCATCCTTTTTCAATGATAATGGATGAAAAGATTAAGCATATAAAAGAGTATTTGTATCGGCATGCTTAATACTCCACTGTGATGTCATTATTCAACTTTATGTAGATATCGTTATCACTTAATTGATTCAAAATCTCTTTCATATAATCCTCATAACTCATAAACACTAGGGAACATTTCTTATTTGCTGGTGTAATGACCCCAATCTGCCATTTTATTTTCATTAGCACAATTCCTGATAGAAGACTTTGCACACACAGGAAGTTTGTATCTGCACAGTGGGAAAGTGTCAGTAACTACAGTCGGTGCTCTCCGCAGAGCTAATGGGCAGATTGTTAGTTTACAGAAACACCCACCCAGTAACAGGCATAAAAAATGACAGCCTGCAGCAGGCAATAATTGCATGTAGAAGTTGCAATATGTAAAGTTTGTGTTTATACAGTATTCGTTTTTTCTATATACTATATACTAACTAATTATTTACATATAGAAGAATGTGAAAGCTGTCAGAATTTACTCTTTTTTTTTTTTTCCAACAGATGGATCCAAGATTTGGAATAACATTGGAGAAGACCACATTTGTAACACAGTAGAAAAACTATTTCCATATTCTGAATGTGGGAAATGTTTCAGTCATGTCTCACATCTTAATATTCATAAGATGACTCATACAGGAGAAAAACCTTTTCCATGTTCTGAATGTGGGAAATGTTTCGTTCAGGCCTCAAATCTTAATAAACATAAGATGATGCATACAGGAGAAAAGCCTTTTCCATGTTCTGAATGTGGGAAATGTTTCAGTCATCTCTCAGCTCTTAATTCACATAAGAGGACTCATACAGGAGAAAAACCTTTTCCATGTTCTGAATGTGGGAAATGTTTCAGTCAGGCCTCACATCTCAAGCGACACATGAGAACTCACACTGGATAAACACCATTTGCATGATCTGAAACCCACATGAGAAAATGTTTCAGTAAGATTTGAAATGACACAAGAAAACTCACACAAGATAAAGACCAGTTGTATGTATGGAATGTGGGTATTGGTTTAATATGAGTCCGCCATTATACATCAACATGACACATTATGCAATTCTACTTAAATCATATAAATGTAAGTAATTAAAAAAGTTAGCAAGCTCATAAAGATCTATGGATATCTGAGTTGTAAATCACGTTAATAGAGCAGTAAGTTGTACTAATGTATCAGCTTGTATTATTACAATACATGATATGATGCTGGACTGTGCATTGCTGCTTTTTGCTTGGTTACCAATAACCTTTCGATTTAAGGGATCCAGAATGAATAGACTTTGCTCTACACCATCATGCTGAGCACTCATAATACATTTGTGGACCTGTAAACTAAGCTATATATATTTTTTATATAATCTTTATGTTTTTTTTAACCTTATTATCCCCTTCCATTAATTTTCCTATTTTCTATGTACATTTGTTTCATCAAACAAAGCAATGAGTTTAAAGGGCTTGAAAATAAAAAAAAAACTATGCTTTTAGGTACTGAAAGACTCATAAATGTCAATAAAGTTATTTTTTAATTCAATAAGAATTGACTGGGATATTTCTTGATTTATTCATATATCACCCTCATCTACTGTTCCCTCTAAGCTGTGCGCGCCCACACATACCCTGAGATGAGCGCACACAACTAAACATGGAGTGCACACAGATACCTAGGGGGATATGTAATCTTAGTTTTCCCCATTAACTTTTTCCACCCATTAAGAAATTGATCTCCATTGACCCTATATACATTTCATTTTGCAATGTATGTATCCTTTCTTTGTTATGTGCTTATTCGTTTTCCCAATTAATTGTTTCCACCCAGGGAGAAATAGATCTCCGTTGAATCACACAGGACAAAAGGAAAAGGGTCAATGGAGATCTATTTCTCCCTGGGTGGAAACAATTAATTGGAAAAACGTTATAAGCACATAACAAAGAAAGAAATCACACATTGCAAAATGAAATGTATATAGGGTCAATGGAGATCAATTTCTTAATGAGTGGAAAAAGGTTCATGGGAAAACTAAAATTAAATATCCACCTGTAGGGAATTAGAAATGAATGTTCTTTCATATGGAATTAGTACGTGACGCCACCAGGCTGGTGGAGATAGAGACTGAGTACTTGGTGGGAACAAAGAACAGAATCTGTGATTAAATGACTGAAGATATTTAGAATATCTTAAGGAGTTACTATTTAGTAAAAATAGTGCACTTTTATGGTATATTATGGCCTTAATTCAATTGAGCTGTCGTTGTTTACAGGAGCCCGTAAACTAATTTGTTGTTCAATTGGCGTCTTTTTGCAAGCTACAAACGATCTACGGGTTACAGGCTGAAAATCCCTGCGGATGTAAAAATAGTAACTTACAACCCATCTAAGCCTTTGATCTTTCAAGCTTGTAACAGTTACAATCGCAAAATCGCTATTGAATTGCTACAGTTCCTCAAGTCCGCAAATATTTTCACACCCGTAAATGTCAAATGGAGACTGAGACACAGGGGAGGGAGAGGGGGGACAGACACAGGGGAGGGAGACCTGGGGAAGAGACACAGGAAGGGAGAGGAGGGGGGGAAGAGACACAGGGAAGTAAGAGGAGGGGGGAAGAGACAGGGAAGTGAGAGGAGGGGGTAAGAGACAGGACTGAGAGGAGGGGGGAAGAGACGGTAGTGAGAGGAGTGGGGAAGAGACGGGAGTGAAAGGAGGGGGGAAGATACACTGGGGAGGGAAATGGGGGGGAAGAGACACGATGGAGGTGGGAAGAGACAGAGGGGGGGACAAAAAAAGATATACAGGAGAGGGGGGAAGAGACACAGGGGAGGGAGAGGGGTGAAAGAGACACAGGGGAGGGGGAAAGAGACCCATAGGAGGGATGGGGGTTAAAAACACAGGGGGAAAGGAGACACAAGGGGGGGGAATGAGACACAAGGGAGGAAGTAGACAGGGGGAGAGAATCGCAATAAGCGCCAAAGGCGCTCATTGTGAGGCCCTTGATGAACGCGGCCAAAGGCGCTCATCGCTAAGCCAATAAAGTCGAGGGTGGGAGAGGTACAGGGGAGAAGCTAACAATGAGCGCCAAAGGCCCTCATTGCAATGCCCATGATGAGCACCAAAGGCACTCATTGCGAGGCCCATGATGAGCGCCAAAGGTGCTCATCTCGAGGCCAGTAAAGTACAGGGGGAGGCAGGCTCCCAACCAGCATTGCCAGGCTTCACTTTTTATTGCTGTCATTTTTTATTAAAAGCCATTACTGAATAATTACTCTCACCCTAATTCACAACTCAATCCTATCAAAAGGAACAGAGTGATAGTGAAGTGAAAGATCACTCTTATTGACATGATTACAGCAATCGAAACCCTCAATCAACCAGAAGAAAATGGAATCATGTACTTTAAATACAAATTAAGATTTACAGGGCTCAACAAATGCCAGGAGCCAGGTTATGATGCCACAAAATGCTTACAGGCACCTATATTTCATCCCCTGTACGTCTCTGCAATTTGATTTTATCTGGAAGTAGACAGGCATGAGTGACTGAGCCAGGGCAGTGTTAGGGTTACATACCCCAGGCATGAGTGACTGAACCAGTGCAGTGTTGGGGTTACATTCCCTGGACATGAGTGACTGAGCCAGGGCAGTGTTAGGGTTACATTCCCCTGGCATGAGTGACTGAGTCAGGGTAGTGTTGGTGTTACATTCCCCGGGCATGAGTGACTGAGTCAGGGCAGTGTTGGCGTTACATTCCCCGGGCATGAGTGACTGAGCCATTGCAGTGTTAGGGTTACATTCCCTGGGCATGAGTGACTGAGCCAGGGCAGTGTTAGGGTTACATTCCCTGGGCATGAGTGACTGAGCCAGGGCAGTGTTGGTGTTACATTCCCCGGGCATGAGTGACTGAGTCAGGGCAGTGTTGGCGTTACATTCCCCGGGCATGAGTGACTGAGTCAGGGCAGTGTTGGTGTTACATTCCCCGGGTTCACCACTGCACCCTCCAGCCGAATGTACCTGTGTGTAAGTGAGGAGTGAAAGCTGCTGCTGCTAGAACAGCACTCACTGACACATATACTTAGCAGAGCATCATATGTGCAGCTAATCTAGGCCTCTTTATTATGTAACTCTAAAGCAACCAGAAACTACATTTATCCGTCATCCACCAATCTCTATGGGTGCCAGTTAACTGGGAGTCTACTGTACTATAAAAGGAGATTAAGATCTATTGTAAATTCAATTGCTCTGCAGCATTGTGAAAAGAGTTCACCCAATATTATGTATATACAATTAAGAAGGTTAAATTCCAGTTAACATTGCTAAATTTCTTAACCCATACTCCGTTATATTGTAAACAAATGCTAAATTTCAAGCAATGTATGCTAGTGAGCTTAAGACACAATAACATTGATTATCACCTGACTTACTCTCCTTGCAAAATGTTGCACAATAGACATTTTTGCATACACATACTCATAAATATTAGAGGGAACATAGCCCTCATCCTCTCTTTTTCCCTCCATCCTCTCTCTCCTAGCCTTTTCTCCCTCACAAATCTTCCTTATCATTATCCCTCTTTCACCCCATTCAATCTCTCTCTCTTTTCGTCACATTCCAACCCTTCATCATATCTCTTATCTCCTCCTTACTATCCTTCCTGTGTAGATCTGCCAACCCCTTTATGTTTACCTGCTTCTGTTAAGTCCCTACCATTTTTATCTTCAATCATGCCCACTTTTTCATGAAAGGTTCCTTTGAGATCCCCAATTTTCTTGAAGAGATCTCATGCAATGGTTTGGGTCATGCATTCCAATGGGAGAAGATGGTAGAAACAGAGAGGGAGGATGATGGGAGAGACAATGGGGGGAGAGGATGGGAGAGAGATAGAGAGGGGAGAGGATGGGAAAGAGGGGGGAAGGATGGGAAAGACAGGGGGAGAGGATGGGAGAAAGAGAGGGGGGAGATGATGGGAGAGAGGGGGGGAAGGATGGGAAAGACAGGGGGAGTGGATGGGAAAAAGACAGAGAGGGGAGAGGATGGGAGAGAGGGGGGGAAGGATGGGAAAGACAGGCGGAGAGGATGGGAGAGAGACAGAGAGGGGGGAGGATGGAAGACAGGGGGGAGGATGGGAGAGACAGGGGGAAGAGGATGTGAGAGAGACAGAGAGGGAAGAGGATGGGAGAGAGATAGAGGGGGAGGATAGGAGAGACAGAGGGGGGAGGATAGGAGGGACAGAGAGGAAAGAATGGGAAAGACAGAGAGGGGGGAGAATGGGATCGACAGAGTGGGGAGAGGAGGAGAGAGACAGAGGATGGGAGAGACAGAGAGGGGAGAGGCTGAGAGAGACAGAGAGGTGAGAATGTGGGAGAGACAGAGAGGTGATATATATATATATCTATATCTATCTGTATCTATCTTTATCTATCTCTCTCTCTCTCCCCATATATATCTGTATCTATCTTTATCTATATAACTCTCTCTCTCTCACTCCATATATATCTATCTGTATCTATCTTTATCTATATAACTCTCTCTCTCCATATATATCTATCTGTATCTATCTTTATCTATATAACTCTCTCTCTCCATATATATCTATCTGTATCTATCTTTATCTATATAACTCTCTCTCTCTCTCCATATATATCTATCTGTATCTATCTTTATCTATATAACTCTCTCTCTCCCATATATATATATCTGTATCTATCTTTATCTATATAGCTCTCTCTCTCTCCATATATATCTATCTGTATCTATCTTTATCTATATAACTCTCTCTCTCTCTCTCCATATATATCTATCTGTATCTATCTGTATCTATATAACTCTCTCTCTCCATATATATCTATCTGTATCTATCTGTATCTATATAACTCTCTCTCTCCATATATATCTATCTGTATCTATCTTTATCTATATAACTCTCTCATATATATCTATCTGTATCAGAAATATTGGCATTTGCTATTGAGCGATGAGGATCTGAAAGATATCCTACCAGCCAGAATTCCCATCACCTATCGTAGAGGTACTAACCTTAGAGACATGCTTGTACATAGCCATTTTAAAGAGTACAACCCATGCAAAACTTGGTTACAACCACCTAAAGGATGTTTCAGGTGTGGGCGATGCCGCTTTTGTAAATATATAAAACCAACAAAAAGATATGAACATCCAATCACTAAGGAGGTCTTTGACATTGACAAATGTTACAACGGTTTATCTACAGGAGTTGTCTATGTAGCTACATGTTTATGTGACAAAGTCTACGTAGGCAAAACACGAAGACAGCTACGTCGTAGAATAGGAGAACATATCTATGCCATTAATAACTCATATGACACACCAATTTGCACGTCACATCAAATACTATCACAATAATAACAGTGATGTTCTTCGCTTTTGTGTGATTGATAATGTTGAGTCAGGCCCAAGAAAAGGAAACTTTTACAATGTGAGGCCAGGTGGATTTATACATTGAAGGCCCAAGCCCCTAGGGGATTGAATGAGGGCTTTTCATTTACTCCATTTATTTAAATATGCATAGGGTAGTAGTCAATACTCAATTTGTGTTTGAGAGTCAACTCATATAGAGCCACAGAATATAGGCCTAATTTTTGAACTGCCAAGCTTATACATCTTACTAGGCAGGAGATACATAAAATATATTTTACCAGCAATATTTTCAAACCTAATATCCCTTTGGTTAGCATTGGTACTATAGACCTAAACATACCTAACTCCTTGAAACAGGGTCTCCTCACATCAGGAAGATAGCATTCCCCTAGGAAACATTCGAATGTTGGAATATAATGAAGTTTCAATATCACTAATTTGAATACAAATTATGGATTACAATACACTATATCACTTAAACATCAAATAATTGGAAGTCTAGCTATATAATGCACTTTAGCACTTCTTCTCTTCTCTCTATACATAGAGGGCATCTTATGTTGCATCTCATTATACACATCATTATTGTCCTCACTAATCTGGTTTCACACCTAGTCATGGAGGCACCGGATTAAAATAGAATACACATTCATTTGATTCACTATCTTAAACATGGTGTTAGGTGGCCAGCAAAAGGGTGATAACATATATTAACTTTATGGTATGGCACAACAATAAATAGAAATCACTTAGATTCACTACTGTCTTACACTATATTCAGTGGTCACCATTAGGTTTATAATGTTTAACAACATTCCTCTAATGGCCACTAACACTATAACACAATTCGTTTTTTTTTAGCTTTGTTTTTATCACAATTAACACTTTTTCATTTCCAATATTGGAATTTACATGTCTTCTTCAATTTATTAGTTGATACTCCTATTTCAAATCCCAAAGATGGAGAGTAGTATATACCTCAATATGGTATTATATCATCTAAATGTGACCTAGGGACCTACTAGGTAGGCAAAATATTATCTACTATATTTATACATTACTTTCACCCCAAATTGATGGTACTATTGTCTCAGTACATATGCTAATGGAGGGGATGAGAGGGCTTGACTATATCTATAGACTCATAGTTTATCGTCACCTTACATCTATGGCATTATTGTCCCAATACACATCCTAATACAGGAAAATGCAAATCTGAAGGATCATAAATAGATTCATAGTTTAGCTTTATTGGCACTGTTAGCCCTAATACACATGCTAATGCAGTGTATGAAAACAAATATGCTATATTGTATACAGACTTATAATAGAGTTTCATCCCAAACTAATGGCATTATCATCCCAATACACATACCAATGCTGGGGATACATTTAATTATGCTGGTTTATATATAGACGTATGGTTCAGCTTCACTCTAATTTATGGCACTATTGTCTCAATACATATGCCAACACAGTAAATAGGGATATAGACATAATACTTTTTCAGTCATCAGATCTCAGATCCACATTCATTCTTATTGTATATCTGTTTGATATCTGCATGCAACCATAGATTTGGTTGCTCATGTGATATATTGTTTTATTTAGCCATATAAACACTCAGAAGGCTTGGGCCTTCATTAAACATGGTTTCCATCCAGGCACGATTTCAATATGGGTTTCAATGGCAACCCAGCTACTATAAAAGATCATCAACGGCCTAGAAGGCGCTCCATCCCAGCAACTGAGGCCCTTGCCCGCAGCCCTTGCCCGCAGCCCTCGCGTAGCGAGGGATGCGTGCAAGGGCCTCAGTTGTTGGGATGGAGCAGCCACCTCCTCCCCACAATGCCCCGGTTCGCCGCCACTGCCAACTAATTGATAGACCCACTACATTACAGAGAGTGGACAAAGGGTTTAGACACTGTCAAAATGGTAGGGATTGAACCCTTTAAACATGTTACTGCCTTCAGTACAGTTTGGGTATGGCAGGCCATGAGTACTACAGTACCTGGCAGCACCCTAGACACCCAACAGTCCCTAGGCCCAGCCCTATCCATATTATAGCATAAGAAAATTATAGGACCAATCCTGTTATGTGCACGCACAGGAAGTGCGCCGTTGATGTCACAATGTAGCTATCTCTGGCCGGTAAGTGGTTTTCGGGTTAGGTTTAGAGGGTTAGGGGCCTAGGAAGTTACTTTTAGTGGGTTAGGTTGGGATTAGGGCCGGCAAGGGGTGTAGGGGCTTAGGGTTAGGGCCAATAACTGGTGTAGTTGCCCAGCACTATCCTTCCTAACCCCAGCACTATCTTATTATCATTAGGATACAGGTGCCCAGCACTATCCCTCTTATGCCCCAGCACTATCCCTCCTATGCCCCAGCACTATCCCTCATATGCCCCAGCACTAAACTCATATGCCCCAGCACTACATTATCATCACATATATAATTGTGAGCGTACGGGCCGTTGCAACACCATGTGTATGTATATAATGTGTGTGTGTGTATTGTGTTGTATGTATATAATGTGTGTGTGTGTATTGTGTGTGTGTGTATAGATATTGTGTGTGTGTGTATTGTGTGTATATATTGTGTGTGTGTGTGTGCATGTATAATGTGTGTGTGTGTGTATATATAATGTGTGTGTATATTGTGTGTGTGTATTGTTTGTGTATATATAATGTGTGTGTATATATAATGTGTGTGTATATTGTGTGTGTATCAACTGCGGCCCTCGCGAAGCAACTGCAACCCTCGCAAACTTTACGGCGCAACGCAAACAACATACGAGACACGTTAACACACATTACGGACTCGCAAAAATCGTCCGCAACCCGCGGACATGAAAAAATCAAAAACACAATAAATACACACAGCACATACATAAAAAGCTTACCTACAGCAAGAGGGAGCATCCAGGACCTCAAAAAATGAAGTTACACCTTCATTTAATTAATAATAAAAGAGTTTAGACACTAAAAAATTCTCTAAGCGAGAGAAAAAATGGCCAACGAACAAAATGAAAACGAGGCTACAGCACTCTAAACACGCAAAACACCACAAGAAACACGCAAAACACCACAAAACACCTACGGATATTCCACTACAGACGCATACCACACATTAGCCGGCATTTTAGAACAATGCGGAACTACACAACTTCGCTAACGGTTTCGGCTCGCGCACGCACACTATTACACTGCACAAATTCACCACGCTTACACAGCAGCTCCACACCACTAATGCTGCAGCAACATCAACACAGATTGCCAGCTCTTCATCACAATGCTTCAAAATAGGTAAAGTATATTCATTTATTCATTTGGATTATATATTTCAGTAGTACACACAAAACAACATTAGCTACCTTACAATTCCATTGCCATCATTTTTTGACGGGCAATTCGCTAGTTATATATAGAAACTAATGACTGTAACAACCATATAAGTTTCAGACATTAAAGTTACCTGAGACTTTGCCTGTCAGGCATAAGGACATATTATCCCAGAACAGGGCTAGTCACATGAATCAGGATAACTGCCTTAAAGGTGCATTGCACGAAATGAACTACGAATTGTGAGTTATATGATTCTTATTCAATTAATTCCTGAGTATCAGGGCACAATAGATTATAGATAGGAGATAAAGGAATTACCAAGTCTCCTATATTAAGTTTCTATATAGAACTATAAGTGTTGCTCTATTTTTTGCCTAATATCTAAAGTATGATTTTATACCCACCATACTGATTCCAACATTAACACAAGAGGAAGTCTTAAGTAACCTCATCATCTTTTCCTTTTGAATTATAAAAGGATGTATAACAGTCTCTTATGAGACCTTGTGATGTATGGATAGAAGTTACCTTTAGTGGAATACAACTTTGATGATTCTCTCCAAATATTAAGAGAAAGCTAATATCTCTATGAATTATTTAATAGTGACTTGAATCACAGCTTATCAGAGGAGAATCCAGTTTCCATTGATTTTAGACTGTTTTTAAATCTTTTTAATTTCATCGTTGTTATCATTGTAATAAAAAATTATAGACAACTAACTTGTTGGCCAAATTGTAAATAAACCCATATGTTAAAGATATTGTTACTGATATAAGTGGGAAACACTAATGGGAATAAACTTCCTAAGATTACCAATATTTTGCAGTATACCAGCGGAGATATTGGACTTATGATTCCAACTCCGTTACATTTGGTGGCAGTGACGGAATAGAAGCCAAGCCTCGCAATGGAGAAGCAGTCGTACGGAAGCAGCAGTTATACTTGCACCAGAGATGGAGGAAAGTGAGGTCGCAAAGGAGCTGAGGATACGGCTGGCGTTTTACCCGAATCCTCCATCAGAAGAAACTATAACCAAAGTGATGGTACAGGTACAATATTACATCTTGGCAACCAGACAACTAGCAGAGCAATTATGCAGAGAAGGATTACCAGCAGTATCTGTCACCACACCAGGGAAAGCTACACTACCCTACAATGCATCTAAAACCATCCCAGACACAGAGGCAGAGGAAGCAGAAGTATCTCAGAGATGGCTAGAGGGGCTCTCTGAGGAGGACTTAACCGAGGATCAGGAGGAGGATCACTGGGATCTTCTCGTGGATGAGGTACCGGAGGAGTGGGAAGGGGTAAATGATGGCCCTTTACCAACTCTTGGGGATGGAAAATGTTTCCCCCTAGAAAATGCAGTGAATGTGTCAGATAACCCATGTCTGTACCCTTACACCCCAGGAGAGTTGCTCCAAGAGGTGCTAGTTGAGCAAGGAGCCCAGAAGGACTATGTAATTGACTGTGGGGAGGGAACAAAGCCGGTCCCTAGCTACAGGAAACCGGACCTCACACAGCAGGAGTGCCAGGGGCACCAAGGGGACCAAGTTGCCCAGCAAGAGAGTGCTGCAGGCACCAAGAGACAGGACAGGAAACAGACAGAAAATGGAGAGGGGGACAGAGACAGGAGAGGGGACAGGGACAGGAGAGGGGACAGGGACAGGAGAGGGGACAGAGACAGGAGAAGGGACAGAGACATGAGAGGGATCAGACACAGGAGAGGGATCAGAGACAGGAGAGGGGACAGAGACAGGAGAGGGGACAGACAGGAGAGGGGACAGACAAGAGAAAGGACTGGAACCTGGAAGGAATGCAGAGAGCCTGGCTGTGGTATGGGCGCTCAAAAAGTTTCAGCCATATTTGTATGGACAACCCTTTACCCTGTTTACGGATCACAACCCGTTGGTGTGGCTTCCCCGAGTGCTATGGGGCAGAAATGGGGGCCTACCTTGTGGACTATTGGGGTGGGATCCTGGACTATTTGGGTGGAGTTGCCTGGGAAGAACAGTGGGCCCTGTACAATAGGGGCCCGACCATGAGCTGGGGGAGGCATGTACTCTGCAACTTGGGACGGTTGTGCTAAAGGACTTCAGTTCAATTGGAAGGCTGAGGCTTTTCTGCCTCATTATTTAATTGTTTGAAACCAGTTTGTAAAATGTATTTTCCCTCTCCTTGAAATGTCTATTGCTGTGAATGCTGTATGAAGTGTGCGTTTGTTTGGTTCTTGAAATGAGAGTCAATGTGAACTGCAGTAATGCTGATTGTCTAGGCAAACTGAACTAGAGAAGTGACCAACAAATTTTGTCCGGACATCCCCAGGCCGATCCGTTGGGATCAGACCGTGTATGCCGGCTTATGGTCACGGGGGAGGTGTATAACGGAACCCATCACTGTTTTACCCTGTTTTATGGTTATTTATTTCTTATGGTTAAAATATGATCACATTGCTATACTGTAGATATGTTGGTCTATGCTCTGCAGAATATCTGGGCCGCAGACTATTGCAGCTGCTAGCCTAATAGATAATCCTATCACGGGGCTCCTCATAAGCAAGAGAAGCCTATGGGGCTTGTGAGACTGCGCATTACTTCTATATGGATATTTTGCAGTATACCAGCGGAGATATTGGACTTATTATTCCAACTTCGTTACAGATAGTAAATTCCACACTTATATTAGATAGTAAATCCCTCACTCATATTAGCTAGTAAATCCCTCACTTATATTAGATAGTAAATACATCACTCATATTAGATAGTAAATCCCTCACTTAAATTAGACAGTAAATCCCTCACTTACATTAGATAGTAAATCCCTCACTTATGTTACATAGTAAATCCCTCACTCATATTAGATAGTAAATCCCTCACTTATGTTAGATAGTAAATCCCTCACTCATGTTAGATAGTAAATCTCTCACTTATATTAGATAGTAAATCCCTCACTCATTTTAGATAGTAAATCGCTCACGTATATTAGACAATAAATCCCTCACTTATATTAGATAGTAAATCCCTCACTCATATTAGATAGTAAATCCCTCACTCATATTAGACAGTAAATCCCTCACTCATATTAGATAGTAAATCCCTCACTTAAATTAGACAGTAAATCCCTCACTCATATTAGATAGTAAATCCCTCACTTATATTAGATAGTAAATACCTCACTCACATTAGATAGTAAATCTCTCTTTTATTAGATAGTAAATCCCTCACTTATATTAGATAGTAAATCCCTCACTTATGTTAGATAGTAAATCCCTCCCTCATATTAGACAGTAAATCCTTCACTCACATTAGATAGTAAATCCCTCACTTATATTAGATAGTAAATCCCTCACTTATGTTAGATAGTAAATCCCTCACTCACATTAGATAGTAAATCTCTCTTTTATTAGATAGTAAATCCCTCACTTATATTAGATAGTAAATCCCTCCCTCATATTAGACAGTAAATCCTTCACTCACATTAGATAGTAAATCCCTCACTTATATTAGATAGTAAATCCCTCACTTATGTTAGATAGTAAATCCCTCACTCACATTAGATAGTAAATCTCTCTTTTATTAGATAGTAAATCAATTACTCAACGCTGTTTACAATGTATGTGTTATTATGGTTAGAACAACTTGTTTGTCGCTATTTGTACTCAGAAATGTATTTTTTAAAGTTAGCGCTTGTGTCCGGTGTATTTGTTGTTCATAAATATATTTTTTAAAAATATGTAGCACCGTTTACTGTATATTTACAATCTAGATGCTATTTTTAAAGATTTTTTTTACAGTTATGTCCTTTTGTATGTTTGTTGTAAAGTTATATATTTGATTTAAAAAAGAAAAATAATAATAATATGTCTATATAATTTTAGCGATAATTTCTTTATGATCTGTTATTATTTTTTTTTAAACACAGCATTTATATTTTAAATTACCGTTAAATACACCGTTATCTTTTTTAGCGAACAGCTATCTAAGAATATATTGATGAGTTTATGATTCGGCAACAACAAGAGCGCACAACACAGCAGAGTATGTATTTTGTATGTAAGAGCGCTTGATTATTATATTGGCAGTTTTTAGATCTCCTGGAGCTTTTTTCTCTTCTCCTGTCATATTGAGTATAGAGATTGATTTACCTCTCTTTCTTTTTGCATATAGTTTCAAATAGACTTTGATTTGAGTATGTGTATGCTAAAATGTCTAAAAATGTCTATTGTGCAACATTTTGCAAGGAGAGTAAGTCAGGTGATAATCAATGTTATTGTGTCTTAAGCTCACTAGCATACATTGCTTGAAATTTGAAATTGAAATTACATAATAAAGAGGCCTAGATTAGCTGCACATAGGATGCTCTGCTAAGTATATGTGTCAGTGAGTGTTGTTCTAGCAGCAGAAGCTTTCACTCCTCACTTACTCACAGGTACATTCGGCTGGAGGGTGCAGTGCTGAACCCAGGGAATGTAATGCCAACACTGCCCTGACTCAGTCACTCATGCCCGGGGAATGTAATGCCAACACTGCCCTGGCTCAGTCACTCATGCCCGGGGTATGTAACGCCAACACTGCCCTGACTCAGTCACTCATGCCTGGGGTATGTAACGCCAACACTGCCCTGACTCAGTCACTCATGCCCGGGGTATGTAACACCAACACTGCCCTGCGTCAGTCACTTATCCCCGGGGAATGTAACGCCAACACTGCCCTCACTCAGTCACTCATGCCCGGGGAATGTAACGCCAACACTGCACTGGCTCAGTCACTCATGCCCGGGGTATGTAACGCCAACACTGCCCTGACTCAGTCACTCATGCCTGGGGTATGTAACGCCAACACTGCCCTGACTCAGTCACTCATGCCCGGGGTATATAACACCAACACTGCCCTGCGTCAGTCACTTATCCCCGGGGAATGTAACGCCAACACTGCCCTCACTCAGTCACTCATGCCCGGGGAATGTAACGCCAACACTGCCCTGGCTCAGTCACTCATGTCGGGGAATGTAACGCCAACACTACCCTGACTCAGTCACTCATGTCCGGGTAAAGAAACGCCAACACTGCCCTGACTCAGTCACTAATGCCCGGGGAATGTAACGCCAACACTGCCCTGACTCAGTCACTCATGCCTGGGGTATGTAACGCCAACACTGCACTGGCTCAGTCACTCATGCCGGGGGAATGTAACCCTAACACTGCCCTGACTCAGTCACTTATGCCCGGGGAATGTAACCCTAACACTGCCCTGGCTCAGTCACTCATGCCCGGGGTATATTAACGCCAACACTGCCCTGACTCAGTCACCCATGCCCGGGGTATGTAACTCTAACACTGCCCTGGCTCAGTCACTCATGCCCGGGGCATGTAACCCTAACACTGCCCTGACTCAGTCACTCATGCCCGGGGAATGTAACGCCAACTCTGCCCTGGCTCAGTCACTCATGCCCGGGAAAAGTAACGCAAACACTGCCCTGACTCAGTCACTCATGCCGGGGAATGTAACCCTAACACTGCCCTGGCACAGTCACTCATGCCCGGGGTATGTAACCCTAACACTGCACTGGCTCAGTCACTCATGCCCGGGGTATGTAACCCTAACACTGCACTGGCTCAGTCACTCATGTCGGGGAATGTAATGCCAACACTGCCCTGGCTCAGTCACTCATGCCCGGGGAAAGTAACGCCAACACTGCCCTGACTCAGTCACTTATGCCCGGGGAATGTAACCCTAACACTGCCCTGGCTCAGTCACTCATGCCCGGGGTATGTAACGCCAACACTGCCCTAACTCAGTCACCCATGCCCGTGGTATGTAACCCTAACACTGCCCTGGCTCAGTCACTCATGCCCGGGGCATGTAACCCTAACACTGCCCTGACTCAGTCACTCATGCCCGGGGAAAGTAACGCCAACACTGCCCTGCCTCAGTCACTCATGCCTGGGAAAAGTAACGCCAACACTGCCCTGGCTCAGTCACTCATGCCCGTCTACTTCCAGATAAAATCAAATTGCAGGCCGAAAGCCTAACCCGTAAACCATGCAATCATGAGTAGCATTTCAGAGCGTGAACATGATCAATTAAGCAAGGCTGTAACTACTGATTTAGAAACAGTCAATAGAAAATGAGATCGACATCATGACATCAGTAAAAGATGGAAGTTACATGTCAATCAATTAGCATTTAGGAGCCCGATACGCAATCAGACTCGCAATCCTGCAATGTACACAATAATAAAATGAATGAAGGAAATGTTCTAGTCCATGTGGGTGGCCTGATATGTATTAACTCATTGATTCCTAAAATTGATATACACCCGAAATTACACATAAAAAATAAATTTTGATTGCAGATTTACGAGCTTGAGGCTGTTGAGCAATTAATTCTAATGTATTTCATTACTTTCCCCGTCTTTTAAAGTGTAGTATTGATTTTTTATTTGCATTTACAGTGCTACGAACAGGGGTTAAACCCCCTTGTGAGTCCTATCTGGTACCAGTTGGATTTCCTTCTACATTTGACATTTACGGGTGTGAAAATATTTGCGGGCTTGAGGAAATGTAGCAATTGAATAGCGATTTTGCGATTGTAACTGTTGCGAGCTTGAAAGATCAAAGGCTTAGATGGATTGAAAGTTACTATTTTTACAACCGCAGGGATTTTCAGCCTGTAACCCGTAGATCGTTTGCAGCTCGCAAAAAGACGCCAATTGAACAGCAAAGTAGTTTACAAGCTCCTGTAAACAACGACAGCTCAATTGAATCAAGGCCATAGTATACCATAAAAGTGCACTATTTTTACTAAGTAGTAACTCCTTCAGATATTCTAAATATCTTCAGTCATTTAACCACAGATTCTGTTCTTTGTTCCCACCAAGTACTCAGTCTCTATCTCCACCAGCCTGGTGGCATCACCTACTAATTCCATATGAAAGAACATTAATTTCTAATTCCCTACAGGTGGATATTTAATTTTAGTTTTCCCATGTACCTTTTTCCACCCATTAAGAAATAGATCTCCATTGACCCTATATACATTTCATATTGCAATGTATGATTCCTTTCTTTGTTATGTGCTTATAACGTTTTCCCAATTAATTGTTTCCACCCAGGGAGAAATAGATCTCCATTGACCCTTTTCCTTTTGTCCTGTGTGATTCTTTGATTTGATATGTGCACACATTGAAATGTTGTTTACACAGCATGGAAGGGTGAATGACTCTGATGCTTTGAGAGAGCAAGCTAATGTCGGACGTCAACATCTGACATCAGCACCAGATTTGCCCTATCGAGTTTCTCCGCCCACCAGCGCTATCTCAAAGGGAGCACCGGCAAAAGGGTCAATGGAGATCTGTTTCTCCTAGTGTGGAAAAAGTTAATTGGGAAAACTAAGATTACATATCCCCCTAGGGATCTGTGTGCACTCCATGTTTAGTTGTGTGCGCTCATCTCAGGGTATGTGTGTGCGCGCACAACTTAGAGGGAACAGTAAATGAGGGGGATGTATGATTAAATCAAGAAATATCCCAGTCAATTCTTATTCAATTAAAAAATAACTTTATTGACATTTATGGGTCTTTCCGTACCTAAAAGCATAGTTTTTTTTATTTTCAAGCCCTTTAAACTCATTGCTTTGTTTGATGCAACAAATGTACATAGAAAATAGGAAAATTAATGGAAGGGGCTATTAAGGTTAAAAAATAATATAAAGATTATATAAAAAATATATATATAGCTTAGTTTACAGGTCCACAAATGTATTATGAGTGTTCAGCATGATGGTGTAGAGCAAAGTCTATACGTTCTGGATCCCTTAAATCGAAAGGTTATTGGTAACCAAGCAAAAAGCAGCAATGCACAGCCCAGCATCATATCATGTATTGTAATAATACAAGCTGATACATTATTACAACTTACTGCTCTATTAACGTGATTTACAACTCAGATATCCATAGATTTCTATGAGCTTGCTAATGTTTTTAATTACTTACATTTATATGAGTGAAGTAGAATTGCATGATGTGTCATGTTGATGTGTAATGGCGGACTCATATTAAACCCTTACCCACATTCCATACATACAACTGGTCTTTATCCTGTGTGAGTTTTCTTGTGTCATTTCAAATCTTACTGAAACATTTTCTCGTGTGAGTTTCAGATCATGGAAATGGTGTTTATCCTGTGTGAGTTCTCATGTGTCGCTTGAGATGTGAGGCCCGACTGAAACATTTCCCACATTCAGAACATGAAAAAGGCTTTTCTCCTGTATGAGTCCTCTTATGTTTATTAAGATCTGAGACATGACTGAAACATTTCCCACATTCAGAACATGGAAAAGGCTTTTCTCCTGTATGAGTCATCTTATGTGTATTAAGGTGTGGGACCCGACTGAAACATTTCCCACATTCAGAACATGGAAAAGGCTTTTCTCCTGTATGAGTCCTCTTATGGCTATTAAGAGCTGAGAGATGACTGAAACATTTCCCACATACAGAACATGGAAAAGGCTTTTCTCCTGTATGAGTCATCTTATGTGTATTAAGGTGTGAGACCTGACTGAAATATTTCCCACATTCAGAACATGGAAAAGGCTTTTCTCCTGTATGAGTCATCTTATGTTTATTAAGGTGTGAGACCTGACTGAAATATTTCCCACATTCAGAACATGGAAAAGGCTTTTCTCCTGTATGAGTCATTTTATGGCTATTAAGATATGAGACCCAACGGAAACATTTCCCACATTCAGAACATGGAAAAGGTTTTTCTCCTGCATGAGTCATCTTATGTTTATTAAGAACTGAGAGACGACTGAAACATTTCCCACATTCAGAACATGGGAAAGGCTTTTCTCCTGTATGAGTCCTCTTATGGCTATTAAGAGCTGAGAGCTGACTGAAACATGTCCCACATTCAGAACATGGAAAAGGCTTTTCTCCTGTATGAGTCCTCTTATGTGTATTAAGGTGTGAGACCCGACTGAAACATTTCCCACATTCAGAACATGGAAAAGGCTTTTCTCCTGTATGAGTCATCTTATGTTTATTAAGGTGTGAGAGGTGACTGAAACATTTCCCACATTCAGAACACGAAAAAGGCTTTTCTCCTGTATGAGTCCTCTTATGGCTATTAAGACATGAGACCCAACGGAAACATTTCCCACATTCAGAACATGGAAAAGGTTTTTCTCCTGTATGAGTCCTCTTATGGATATTAAGAGCTGAGACATGACTGAAACATTTCCCACATTCAGAACATGGAAAAGGCTTTTCTCCTGTATGAGTCCTCTTATGTCTATTAAGATTTGAGGCCTGACTGAAACATTTCCCGCATTCAGAACATTGAAATGTTTTTTCTACTGTGTTACAAATGGGGTCTTCTCCAATGTTACTCCAGATCTCGGATCCATCTGTTGAAAAAAAAAATGCACCAGGAGTAAATTCTGACAGCTTTAAAATTCTTCTATATGGAAATAATTAATTAGTATATACCTATTATAGTAATTATAATCAATTAAACTGCACTGAGACCAATTTGCAGTTAATAAAAGGTCACAAATTATTTAGCTTAGTCTATTCATTTAGTGTAAGTTATTTAACTCCTTATGAACACACAGCATATTTTGTAATCATATGAAAATGAAGCTAACTATGTCTGACTGTATATAGCGTGCAGTGTGATCCGGTGCATACCAATTATCATCAATTATGGTCTTTTGTTTAACTGTATCTGATAGTCTGCAAAGTGTTATTTAAAAGAAAAAACAAATACTGTATAAACACAAACTTTACATATTGCAACTTCTACATGCAATTATTGCCTGCTGCAGGCTGTCATTTTTTATGCCTGTTACTGGGTGGGTGTTTCTGTAAACTAACAATCTGCCCATTAGCTCTGCGGAGAGCACCGACTGTAGTCACTGACACTTTCCCAATGTGCAGATACAAACTTCCTGTGTGTGCAAAGTCTTCTATCAGGAATTGTGCTAATGAAAATAAAATGGCAGATTGGGGTCATTACACCAGCAAATAAGAAATGTGCCCTAGTGCTTATGAGTTATGAGGATTATATGAAAGAGATTTTGAATCAATTAAGTGATAACGATATCTACATAAAGTTGAATAATGACATCACAGTGGAGTATTAAGCATGCCGATACAAATACTCTTTTATATGCTTAATCTTTTCATCCATTATCATTGAAAAAGGATGACCTCACCCAGATGCTGAGAGTGTGGAGATTAAATAGTATTAGGAATAAAATAGTAGATGCTGTTAATAAAATGGGCACTACGTTTTCTGAGGTTATATTAGTAAAGAAATTGTACTAAGTATTCAGAGGGCACTTGGAATGCCCCACCGACCATCCCCAATAGGGATCCCCATGGTATCTAAAATTAGTCCTCTACCATAGGGGTCCCTATGGACTTCCATAGTACCCTAATCCTCTACCATGGGGGTACCTGTAAAAATCCGTAATATCTTAACACCTAACTAAAAATTTATGTAAATAATAAAAACTTAATTTACTAAAAATAAATAATTACAATAAAAATAAAATAAATTAAAATTAAAAAATTACAATTTAAAATAAAAACATTACATTGAAATTAACATTTAGGTCCATAGGGAGTGAGGTAAGTGTGTGAATGTACGTGTAGAGTCCATAGGGAGTGAGGTAAGTGGGTGAGTGTACGTGTAGGGTCCATGGGGATTGAGGTAAGTGGGTGAGTGTACATGTAGGGTCCATAGGGATTGAGGTAAGTGGGTGAATGTACATGCAGAGTCCATAGGGAGTGAGGTAAGTGGGATGAATGTACATGTAGAGTCCATAGGGATTGACGTAAGTGGGTGAATGTACGTGTAGAGTCCATAGGGAGTGAGGTAAGTGCGTTAGTGTACGTGTAGGGTCCATGGGGATTGAGGTAAGTGGGTGAGTGTACGTGTAGGGTCCATCGGGGATTGAGGTAAGTGGGTGAGTGTACATGTAGAGTCCATAGGGATTGAGGTAAGTGGGTGAATGTACGTTTAGAGTCCATAGGGAGTGAGGTAAGTGGGTGAGTGTACATGTAGAGTCCATAGGGATTGAGGTAAGTGGGTGAATGTACGTGTAGGGTCTATAGGGAGTGAGGTAAGTGGGTGAATGTATGTGTAGAGTCCATGGGGATTGAAGTAAGTGGGTGAGTATACGTGTAGGGTCCATAGGGATTGAGGTAAGTGGGTAAATGTACGTGTTGCATCCATAGTGAGTGAGGTAAGTGGGTGAATGTATGTGTAGAGTCCATGGGGATTAAGGTAAGTGGGTGAATGTACGTGCAGAGTACATAGGGAGCGAGGTAAGTGGGATGAATGTACATGTAGAGTCCATAGGGATTGAGGTAAGTGGGTTAATGTACGTGTAGAGTCCATAGGGAGTGAGGTAAGTGGGTGAGTGTACATGTAGAGTCCATAGGGATTGAGGTAAGTGGGTGAATGTACATGTAGAGTCCATAGGGATTAAGGTAAGTGGGTGAATGTACGTGTAGAGTCCATAGGGAGTGAGGTAAGTGGGTGAGTGTACGTGTAGAGTCCATAGGGATTGAGGTAAGTGGGTGAGTGTACATGTAGAGTCCACAAGGATTGAAGTAAGTGGGTGAGTGTACGTGTAGAGTCCACAAGGATTGAAGTAAGTGGGTGAGTGTACGTGTAGAGTCCATAAGGAGTGAGGTAAGTGGGTGAGTGTACGTGTAGAGTCCATAGAGAGCATCTGGGCCCAATCTGTACTGAACTCACAGTTTAATAGCAAATAATAATAAATAATTCCTTACACTTGGGGCATATTGTGATACTTATACAGATTTGTATTACATATTACTTATAATATATTCCTATAATATTCCTGTATCACTCAGAGCATGGAAACAAATACATTATTATTATTATCACCCACCTGTACAGGGATCTGAATGGGTTTCTATCTGGTGAATAGAATTCTCATCTCTCTCATGTTCTCCGTCCTCATTATATAAGTCAGGATATAGATCTCCATCTTGGGGTCCTGTTAGTCACAAGAGAGAGAAGCCTCTGGATTTGTACAGATTTACACAACTATCTGACATAAATATCTACAGAAACAGCTCCCGGGTGTAAATATACAGACTGATGTGTCAAAATTTTACTAATTATCAGTTTGTAACTACTGTTGCAAATGCAGAAACTAATTAGCGATTTTGCCAAACCTTGAAATCAAGGTCTAAAACCAAGGAAGGCCAGCACTGTATAAAGGAGATCATGGACCACATGGAGGCCTGCGCTTCAAGGAGAAACGAAGCCTGATCACCAATATGATGGAGTGGTGATTTCAATGGATTGCCACAGAAGAGGATAGATGGGCAGCTATTCTAAATCGGCTGATGGCTTCCCTGGGACTCCAGAAGTGTGAGGAGTTTTGTGGATGGAGCTTGGCTTGGAACATCAGTATGCAGACCTAATGCTTCCAGATACTGCATCACAATGGCCCTCCTTTTACATGCTTAGGCTGGTGGAAGGGCTTCCTGATGTGCTGCAGGGTGATCCAAAGGGTGGCCAGGGAACCACAGAGCGATGGGAAATCCTATTTGAACATCGCCAAAAATATGTGGAAATTGAGCCAGGTACAGCAGAAGAAGTGATGCTCAGACAGCTGGTCCATAGAGAAATGGATTTGTAAATACAGTATGAGGAACTGCTTAGGAGGTGGGCCTAGGTGGGACCTGTCTCAAGTACTTTGAAGATCCCCATTAATCAGATGAGGAGGAGGAAGATGCAGCCTGGCAACTCGAGGCACTTGAAGCCTACAGGTTGTTGGATGATTGTCGACGTTCAGAGAGCACAGAATTGCTGGAGGTCAAGCTTGTTGGATCCCTACTGACCTTGGGTTCTGTTGTCACACAGTAGTATAAACATGGTCCTGACCCAGTAGGGCACATTGTTCCTCTGCCCTTACCCTTGGACGGTGAGCAGGAGACCATGAGTGAGTGAATGAGCGGATTGATCCATGAAATTTGTTCCGGCCGTTGAACAGGATTCGCAGAGGTGAAGATGGTGAGTGCTACGCTGCTGGCAGGGTCGGAACCAGGTACGGCATCAAGCAACTGGCAGGGTTTGTACCAACCAGGTGCGTGATAAGCATCAGTGGGGCAGGGCGAGTATCAGTGGGGTAGGGGGAGCATCAGTGGGCCTCTGAATAGAGGAGGAAGGGGAGTCATGGGAGCGCGAGTATGTGGGCACAATGAGCAGTGTCGAGGAGAGAGAGAGTGCTGTCTGTTCTAGGGGCCTCGCGATGAGTGCCTGCGGCACTCATCACGAGCACTGGAATGAACGTGTCCCGCTGGCCTCGCAGTCGCGTGCCTTAACTGCTCGCCTCGCTTTGCAAGGGACGCAAAGCGTTACCAGCACCGCAAACGTCACCAACATCTGTAGATCCACAACTATTATAGTGATTTATCCTGTACATTTGCTGTGTGGATGTGTTAGACAGAGCCTGTTATAGACGGATATTAGTGATGATTGGCAAGTACTAAATACTAGACCCCCACCCTTATCAAGCACTAAGCAATAATTACTATACTGAGCTTCACAAACAATGCTATATATCTCAGGAATTGTGTACTATAAAGATAAACAGCTATTACAGTGTATAGACAGTTTTTAATTCTCTTTAAGATAACATAAAAGTAATATTATGGTGACAGTGTAACATTGCAGAATGTATTATTAATGTTCTTATTGTGTATTACTTCCTCACCTTCCCTGATACTCCCAGGACTCTCCTCCTCCTTCACCTGCTGCTGATCTCTTATATTCAGATCTTCTTGTTCAACCATGGAGACAACTGGAGGCTTCACATCTAAAGGTCCTACAGATAGAGATAAACAGATTATAGACGTTCACCATTTTATTATTTACTACCAATCTAGTGTTTGTGTCTTATTAATATCTAAATCCTTTAGTAGAAAGATCCACACAGATGGAAACAACTAAATGTTATTACTTTGTATGGAGAGAAGACCAGATATTGTGTCATTGGGGAGAAAATCACCTTTATCATGAGCTGCGATGTGTGTAAAACTCCTTGGGTGGGTGATGAAGGATAAATCCACCTCAATAAGGACTGAAGTAAGTGATAATTGTCCATAAGATTTTACTCACCTTCACTAATATTTACAGGAATTTCCTCCTCTTTAATCTCCCGGGGACTCCTCATATTTGTCTCTTCTTCTTGGTCAGACTCCGAGAGAACTGATGGTGTCACTTTGTCACTGTCTGTAAAATAAACATGAGACAGTCACACATGGGATTTGTTACATGTCTTTATGGTCTGTACAAATAAACATGAGACGGTCACAAATGGGATTTGTTACACGTCTTTATGGTCAGTACAAATAAACATGAGAAGGTCACAAGTTGGGATTTGTTACATGTCTTTATGGTCTGTACAAATAAACATGAGACGGTCACACGGTGGGATTTGTTACAGGTCTTTATGGTCAGTACAAATAAACATGAGACGGTCACACGCTGGGATTTGTTATATGTCTCATATATATATATATATATATATATATATATATATATATATATATATATATATATATATATATATATATATATCATACCACACTATATACACACTAACTATAGATATATATACCCACTCAGTCCACAATAAATATATATATATATATTTACTATAGATATATAGATAGACAGGTAGATAGACAGACAGTACGTCCCCCATCCCTCTGTATTATATATATATAGTATAATATCATTATATCCGGTATCTCTTCCTGTCTTTATCCCACTCGCACCTGATGATAACCAGTCACGGATATAAATAACTTCCGGTATTATCTCCTGGTCAGTAATTGAAGCATTAATCACTTTATTTACCTGCGGAGAGCTCGGACTCACACCGGATCAGCTCTAGGCCGCAACCTACTACAAGAACAGGACGTGACTTCCGGAAGTTACTACTAAAAACTACAAGTCCCAGAAGGCACAGCAGCACAAGCGGCAGCCAATTGTCACAGTCGGGGCGTGTCTCTTGTTACAATCCGGTTTTTACGGTGATCTGTCGCTCTCACATACAACTGTAACAATCGGACTGCATTTCTTTTAGTGCATTTGCTTTAGTGTTAATCTGCCTAGCATCGCCGATGTCACCGTTTGTCTAATGATTTCATTGGCCATTACATTTGGAATATTATTTCTGCTCTGTAGGAGTGTCTCCTGTATTATATCTACTGTCTGAGACATCTCTCTGGAATTGGATAAAACAAACATGGGATCCAAGAGACACAAACAAAAGGGACTGGAGCTGGGAGTAATCTATTAGTGTGGATGGAGGGTGCTTTATGTGTTTGTACATTTACTGTATATATTTATATATTGTGGTAGGGAGGGTTATCTCTGAGCACCTGATCTTTTATTTAAATGTAACATATTCCAGATGACTTACTACTTAGGGAATTAGAGGGGAGAAGAACTCTAGAATATTTACATATATAAGTATACATATAGATTCTCTCTCTCTCTCTCTCTCTCTCTCTCTCTCTCTCTTTATATATATATATATATATATATATATATATATATATATATATATATATAATACATAAAATTATCTTCACTCAATCCATTTGTTTGTTTTTACCATGCAATTTACAATAGTTACGTACAGCTAGAGATAAAGAGTGTACCTATCTATCTATCTATCTATCTATCTATCTATCTATCTATCTATCTATCTATCTATCTATCTCTCTATCTATCTGTCAGTTTGGAGGGAGGGGTGTATATATGTTTGTATCTCATATGTATTTGTACTTATTTATACATATATAGTGATGGGAGATGATTTCTCTCTCTGTGAATATATATTTATAGTGCAGGGCAGTGTATACCATGGTATATATGTATATACCTAGGGTGCAGTGTGCTTTGGGGAAATGATGTTTTTAGGTGAATCAGCTCAACAGCTGACTTCTTCCAGGGTGGCGATATCTTTATTCAGTCAGAGGGGCATTAGTTAGGGCAGCTTAGGTATATCTGGGTGTTGCTCACCTTAGATGACTGACAAGAACATCCATCACATTTCTAGCAATTTGGGCCCCCTACTAGATTGAATGCAGAGTCAGGAACATGTAAAGTAATTCCTAATTTAGGGTTAACTGCAAGACAAAGTATCAAAGGGGTATCACTTGTAAAGTACTTGACATCATTTGACCTCTGTTTTTTTACATAAAGGGTTCCAGTTTCTGTTTGACAGCCTTGTTAACAATACTTGATGACTTAATCAGATCTGTGAATCTCCCATTGAAGTCTATGGAGCCCGATCTACCACTTATCACAAATTTAATTCCAGCCAGGAGCCTCATGATCATACCAGTTTGACTTTGTTACCAATAGTATTATATATATATATATCAGTTGGATATTATTGCATAGAAGCTTTTACATGTGAAACGCGCACATCAGACTGTTCTGTCTGGCGTCGTCTTGATGGTGATGTCAGACGCTGAGGATGAGTACTGAGAAGCGGCACTGACCGCAGTTACTGCAGCAAATTGTTGAATAGTCTATTTCTTTTAGTTACTAGATTAGGAAAAGTACAGTGGAGGGATTCTGGGTAGCCGGACAATTTATTAGAATTTAGAGGGAAATTGATGGACCCTTTAAACCTCCAAACCAGCTGTGGGACTCTTAGCTGGATAGGGTTTCCTGATTTATGAGTACACATTTCAGGGGGGGGGGGGGGGGGGTACACTTGGTGGGAAGGATATAGTCATTTTCTTCCCTGTAGTTAATACAGGTTCAAAATTGTTACTCATGGAGACTGGGACCATTAGGTCCTGTGTACAAGTTCAGCATTATTATTTATAGAGATTGGGATAACTATGTTTTAATAAATAAAGTTTTGTTTTATTGCACTATAAGAGGCGTCCTAACCTGCTAATATGACGCACATAATGACCAATAATATATAGCCCCTATTCACCCCCTCAGTCATTTATCTATACCCTTGGTACTCAAACATTGTCAGTGGGCCTTATGTGTGTAAACTGATAGACATTGTTACTTCATTACAATCCCAAATCAGTACTCCTTCACAGCGCGTCTTATATTAATATTTCTAATCTGCGTTTTTTTCATATATAAAAACATAAAAAATAATAAAATCTTACAAAAATAAAAGAAAAAGTTATAGTGCATTTTAAAATGATGTGAATAAAAATGAAGTTTTAACTGATTGTTTTTCCACTCTTGGGTTATTGTTCTCATTAAATCCGTTATACCACTTGGGATTACGGGCTAGATTTAAGGTGTATACTTGTAGCATTAGATGTATTTTCCATCACAGTGACTGACTTGTGGTGTTGCTATTTATTATACTCTGATATGTGAGTGGATGAACATAGTGTCACAGAGCCTCAACCCATCTAGATCCTACGCTTTCTTATCTTTATTGGGCCAGTATAGGCCAATATGATCCTTCCCTGCTTACTGAGCCCTACTTACTGAACCAAGGCAGATCCAATGAGATCCTGCCTGGCTTACTGACCCAGTGCCGGCTCAATTATATCCTGCCCTGCTTACTGACCGACCCAATGTAAACCAATGAGGATGCATGTAGTTCCAGTTGGATCCTCTCCTGCTTTTTGGACCACCATAGATCCAGTGAGTACCTGCCCTTCTTACTGAATCAGTATAGGCAAATATGATTCTTCCCTGCTTACTGACCTAATGTAGACAAATGAGATACTGTCCTGTTTACTGAACCAAGGCAGATCCAATGAGATCCTGCTCTGCTTACTGAGCTAATGTGGATCCAGCGGGAACCTGTTCTGCTTACTGAGCTAATGTAGCCCCTGTGGGATCCTGCCCAGTTCGAAGACTTTAAGAGTGGTCCATGCTTAGTTACATAGGCCCAGAGGTATCCATTAGGCCCAGAGGTATCCATTTTCCACATGCATACTTTCCTCCTAGCATGGGCTGCTAAGTAAGGCGCCAGTGAGGAGCGAACGCATGGGCACCGTCACCACATAGGGCTCAGACTTCAATGGCGCTGTGAGGGGTGAATTGGGACATTGATAATGCCCATATTAACAAATACAACACAGGTTTCATGAACACCAGGAAGAAGCAAGCACCTTCCATGTACTCCCAATTACCAGATGTAAATATCATTAAATCTTTATGGGAAGATCTGGAGCACATTGGTATCTAATATATTAATATGTACTTGCACGTACCATATTCTAGAGTGTAGTTGTGTTTACCAACATATATTGCGATCACAAAACCTGCCTGTAAGGATCTCCCTGCTCAACTGACACAACCTACCCACTCCGAAGCTCTAATGAGGAGGTGGTGTCCTATAAGCTCTAATGAGGAGGTGGTGTCCTATAAGCTCCAATGAGGAGGTGGTGACCTATAAGCTCTAATGAGGAGGTGGTGTCCTATAAGCTCTAATGAGGAGGTGGTGTCCTATAAGCTCCAATGAGGAGGGGGTGTCCTATAAGCTCCAATGAGGAGGGGGTGTCCTATAAGCTCCAATGAGGAGGTGGTGACCTATAAGCTCTAATGAGGAGGTGGTGTCCTATAAGCTCTAATGAGGAGGTGGTGTCCTATAAGCTCTAATGAGGAGGTGGTGACCTATAAGCTCCAATGAGGAGATGGTGTCCTATAATCTCCAATGAGAATGTGGTGTTGTATACCTGCATGCTATCTAGATCCTAGCCCAGACACTTATTTGGGGATATTTAAAGCATAATTCACATTCCTTACATCTGTAACAACCTGTCAGACCACTTACGGTTGCAACCACCTAGCTCCTTGGTATGTGCCTAAGTGTTCAGACTAGCAGGTTCTCTTGTTTGTTTCTGTATTCTCTGTAACAGTCGTTTTTATCTACATTTTTGGTGCACAAGTTATATATTGTATACAATATAGCATTTCCTTACCTTTGGGGAACAGCATCTGGGTTTGGAGCGGTCCAATAACACATTTTTTGTTTTTTAATTTTGCTAGCTTAATACAAGTTTATATATTGTTTTAGTTATGAATTTGTAACTTGCCCTCCAATATTATCATTTATTTAGTCTATTCCATTATAGTAACTTTTTTTTCCATTTTCCAATTTAAGACTCGTATTATAAAAATATTACTAATGACATTATAGAGCTACTCCATGTCCCATATGTGTAAATGGGATTAAATATAAGGATGAGCAGACATATTAATTTAGCAGATATTGGTCAGTTATTACTAGTTGTGAGATGGAATATAATAACTTGGACCCAATTTTAATAATTAACGCCAGTATGCCATACAAATGAGGCAACATTTCTAAGCAAATTCTATATTTCCTACAGATTATCTATGGCTTGTTGTTCATAAACCATCAAATAAATGTAAGTTTTAGTTCATTATTCCCATATTACAAAAGGAAGTGCTTTACATTTTATGCTTTCCTCTTTATTTTTCTAGTTTGATTCCTTACACATATAACAATCTTCCCAGGTAATATTTTATGAAATTAGAAGTTCCTTTCTGTAGTTAGTGCAAGTGCACTCCCCATTTGTTTATCTAACATGAAAAAATACCCATTATAGACAAAAAGTTTACTTCTTATAAAAATTTCTGAATGTACAATTCTTACAACATAAAAATGGCATTAAACACACATGGACAAACACAATATTTATAAAAATGTAAAGATCTATAAGATTTAATATGAATGTACCTGGCTGGTGTCCTGGATATATATATATAGACTCCGGGCACTAGATAGGTACATTTATTTTGAATCCAATTTTTATAGATTGCTTTATTGTTGACTTTATAAACACATATTCTTTGAACTAACAAGTGGTAAGCTAGGTACACACAGCCCTCTACCTGTCTGTTAAACAGGTTCTTTAAACTTTATATATAAGATAACGTCTCTCATTTGTGTTTCCCAGGTGCCTGTTAACCACCCTAAAATGCACAAATTGTTTCTATCTTCTATGAGTTCTCTGATGTCTTATAAGGGTTGAATTCTGATAAAACATTTCCCACACATGACACACATATGGCTTCTCCCCTGTATGAATTCTCTGATGAGAAACAAGACTTGATTTGTGGCTAAAATTTTTCCCACACTCAGAACATATATATTTTTTATATTCTCTAAAACTGCCATCATGCCCACTGCTTAAACAACTGTTAATGTTATTAGTTTGTTGCCTACTTCACAAACACATGAAGTGTTTTCCAATGAAGTTGCTACAGATACAGATTACAGAACTGGAAAAATTATCAAATCATCAATACATACAGTGCCACCAATCAGCATCCCATGTACCACACAAACTGAATATACAACACCAGGCATATCTGTCAGACACTGCCCTCTGAGCGCCAATGGACTCTAAGCACTTTTTTCCAACACCACAATTGAAAGGCATCAGTTTTACAGTGCTCAGCCTTCTTTATGGTCCGTCTCTCAAATCGGTACTTTACAACTGGGAATAACCTTGTTTTAACTATGTGGACATTTGTTGATAGCGTAACATATCTCTACTTTTTTATAGCTTCTCCAGACCTGACATAGCTTTCCTCCTTAGAAACAAACATATTTTAATTTCATAGCTATAGTCATCATTTCAAGAGATCCTGGATCCCAGAAAAAAAAAACTGGTTCAATGTCTTCCCCAACTATTTGCCAGGAACTGAGATGGCTGTTTGCCAGGATCTTCGTCTTTTTAACATTGAGCAGCAGGCCAGCTTTTACACTATCTTCTGTCACCCTCATCAACATGCCCTTTAGTTCCTCCTGAAATCTGAGGTTGTTGATATTTCACAGAAATATTATTTCCTGATTTGGATTTAATCAGCCCGGCTTTACTCATGATGTATTCCATGCATAAGTTGAATAAATGAGGTAACAATATGTAACCTTCTCACATTACTTTTCTGATCTTGAACCATTCGGTTGTCCCATGTTCAGTGCTGACAGTGGCTTCTTGGTCCACAAACATATTCCTCAGGAGGCGGATGAGATGGTCTTGTACCCCATATCTTTTGGAACTTGAACATTTTATTGTCGTCCACGCAGTCAATGGCGTTAGAAACAGCTATCGAGCAGAAGTAAATGTTTTCTGGATCTCTCTCGTTTTCTCTAGTATTCATCAGACATTGGCAATTTGAGATTTTGTGCCTCTAAAAAACCCGGCTTGCACACGTGGTAGTTGTTGGCCCATATATTGTTGGAGCTGAGTTTGTAGGATCGTAAGCATTACCTTGCTAGCATGTGAAATTAGTGCATCTATTTGATAATTGGAGCACTCTTTGGCACTGCTTTTTGGGATTGGTATATAGACTGACCTTTTTCAGTGTACTGGCCATTGTTGAGTTTTCAAAATCAGTTGGCATAAGGCAAGCAACACTTTCACAGCAACATGTTCTAGGATTTCAAACACTTCCGCTGGTATTCTATCAACTCCTGCAGCCTTGTTATAAGGAAGGCTCCCCAGCACCCATATTGCTTCCAAGGTCCTATCTCATAAGATGTCTGGCTCCAGCTCATTGAACAAACTATTGAGGTTATCAATTATGTTAAGATCCTTCCTGTATATATCTTCTGCCACCTCTTCTTTATCTGATCTGCTTTTATAAAATCCCTACCATTTTTGTCTTTAATCACACCAACTTTGAAATGAAAGCTTCCATTGAGATCCCCAATTTTCTTGAATAGATCTCTTGATTTACCCATTCTGTTATCTTCTTCTATCTCTTTACATCACTTGTTAGATAATGTCTCCTTTTCTCTTCTGGCTGCCCTCTTGAATTTTGCTTTCAGTTAGAAAATTATTGTCCTATCTCCACTACCTTTCAATTACCTTCTTTCCTGGGTTGATTTCACAGCCGCATCAGAAAGCCAGTTTGTCTTGTTTTTTCTTTTCTTTTGGTGGTATTCTTGGTGGCTGATTTCTAGACAATATCACAAACTTACACAAGGGATATCATAATGTGAGTAGCTACTAGGTCAGAATAATGCAGTTTTAACCCTACTCAGCAAAATTCACATCACAGAATGTCATATTATCCACACTGCCTAATATGGCAAATCAGAAATACTGTCATCCTCTTGTATTTCTACTCTAAATACTTTCTGCTGAGGAAAAAGCAGGATCCATTTCCCAAGTCTACCAAGTCTTTACCCCTACTTCGACTCAAAATCTGGACTCAAGATAACACATTTATACCAAACATTATTGTCATTCAGGCTTCAAACACGGATATTGTACCCAGCCCTGAAAATGCCACATGATAGTTCAAATAAAACAAAATCCAATTTGATATATTGGACTCTTTGACTGGATCTAAAGTATTAACCCTGAAAATGGTCTGCCCTTACAATTCAATCAGTCACTGAATAACTTAAAGGATCAGTTTAGTAAGACAATACAGTTTATCTCTTAGACAGAGCTTCTTCCCTCCATGGACACGTAGAATGGGAGAGAAGCAGATCAGATGAACCTGCAATGCTAAATTTCAAAAGTAAGTTTTAAATCCTTATGTGGAGGGAAGTGTAAATGTTTGATTTGTGGCTGCCATTTTGTACCCGAATACCTGTATGAAACTCCATTTACTATTGTGGTCACGAATAATAGGTTTATATGTCTTTAAATGCTATGTCTTTGTTTTAAATGAAATTAATAAGTATAAGTCCTTGGCATATGAAAAGGAGACTCAATAATAATATAAGTTTGTTTTGCCTACAATTAGATTTGGATGCCAGTGGTTTACATATTGATTTTGGACCGCTCACACAGACAGTTGCCGACTGACCACTGATAAGAATGGAATGATGACATTTGGTAATGGTAAATATTTATGTGTTATTTGTAATAATAGGTAATGACCATTTTTGGCTTTTTTCTAACTCCTTCTATAAGTTCATATACTCCATGCTTGTCAGTGTAATTCAGTCCATTTTACTGTTCTCATGTGTGTTATACGGAGAGATTGCAATTTTTGCCTCCAAGCTTGTAAAATAAAGAAACCTGATTGTTTTATCTCCGCTTGATTGAGTGTGGGTTGTCGGAGAGTCACTATAAAATGACATTTCACCAGCACTTACTTTTTTCCTTTAAATAGTAATTTTATTGCTAATTAGTTAATGAATAAACAAATGAAACGCCATTTTATGATATTTCCAATGACCTTTTAAAAATGTGGTTTTTGTTTCACCATAAGCCCCAGTTACTCAAGTATTTATTTACCTCCATATACAGATATGTGAAATATATTAGTTATATAAATACTAATATCACAAAACCTTCGTCATCTTGTTCTGTTTCGACCCCTGGTCACTTATTGTGCTGTCACATAGTGTAAGATAACAGGACACACAACATCAGAAAAAATGCTCCCATGAGTATACAACTGTACTAGTTCTTTGGTTATTACCCACAGTATATCTGTGACATGCTCTGTATGTCCATCAGAATATTTCCTTCCTGTATATTATTGTAGCTCCTCATCTACAGGTGAACTCGAAACCTGTCAGGAGAGGAATATTTTGTCTAAACTAAACTGTAAATAGCAACATAATATTGTCTTTTTATGGTAGTATCCAGTGCAAACCGAATGGGTTTAAAATAAAATGTAAAATTTCCAAATTGTGTCTATTATTATTGTCTCATTTGTATAAACCATAGTAATTATCTATCAATCTACCAAATGTATCTAAAGGGGACTTTCAGTTCCACTCAGTATGGCCCATGACTTCTTATATGATGAAGGTTAACTGTTATTCTTGGTGATGCTCAAGATTTTTACTTTTTATCCCAGACTTCTTTATGAAATGTGACTTCCCTAATACAGTTTTCAGATGTGCTCAACTCTGCAAGGACTCCACAGACATGGTTATCAACTGGAAGTGGCTTCAAGAACAAAAGTCCCATATTTACAACAAGCTCTACTGAGGACTTGATAAGGGGCAACATGTTTTTAGAAAGTAAAAAAAATACAAACCCTAATTTATTAACTATTATATGCAGTTATGATGTAAATGGGTGCCCATTTAGTTCTATTGGAAAAGCTTACACTACAAATCCAGACATTGGGGTGCATGGCCTGCAGTGGACCTGACCAGACGCACAAGACTGGAGCTCCGCGCCTTCAGGCTCTAAATCTACTCGATGATTTACATTTAGAACCCATAACATCAAAGGATTCAGTTCTCAAATCAAGAGGAGGAAAGCATTCATTTTCTGTAAAACTTTTAAACCTTCAGTCCTGTTGCTCCAAGAAACACACTTTTCCCACAGCAATATCCCTACATTCCTGAGCAAAGAGTATCCCACTTTTTACTCCACAAGTCATCCTGCTAAAAAAACGGGAACAGCAATCCTCATACACAGGAATTTCCCTTTTAAGCTTGAGTCAAAATAAAATAGATAGAGGGAAGCTATATTATACTGTCAGGGACAGTTTTTGGATCTAAACTCTAATTAATTTCAATAACTGATCCCACCACAGACCCCCATAAACCCCTAATTAACCCTGTCACTCATGGGGGGCAATATAGACCCCCAAAAGCCCTTCATTAACCCTGTCACTCATAGGGGTCAATACAGACCCCCATAAGCCCTTCATTAACCCTGTCACTCATGGCGGTCAATACAGACCCCCATAAGCACTTCATTAACCCTGTCACTCATGGGGGTCAATATAGACCCCCATAAGCCCTTCATTAACCCTGTCACTCATGGGGGTCAATAGGGACCTCCATAAGCCCTTCATTAACCCTGCCACTCATGGGGGTCAATACAGACCCCCATAAGCCCTTCATTAACCCTGTCACTCATGGGGGTCAATACAGACCCCCATAAGCACTTGTTTGCAAAAACACTCCAAATCTGTCAGATTGCGAGGGCATCTCCTGTGCACAGCCCTCTTCAGATAACCCCACAGATTTTCAATCGGATTCAGGTCTGGGCTCTCGCTGGGCCATTCCAAAACTTTAATCTTCTTCTGGTGAAGCCATCCCTTTGTTGATTTGGATGTATGCTTTTGGTCGTTGTCATGCTGAAAGATGAAGTTCCTCTTCATGTTCAGCTTTCTAGCAGAAGCCTGAAGGTTTTGTGCCAATATTGACTGGTATTTGGAACTGTTCACAATTCCCTCTATCTGAACTAAGGCCCCAGTTCCAGCTGAAGAAAAACAGACCCAAAGCATGATGCTGCCACCACCATGCTTCACTGTGGGTATGGTGTTCTTTTGGTGATGAACAGTGTTGTTTTTGCGCCAAACATATTTTTTGGAATTATGGCCAAAAAGTTCAACCTTGGTTTCATCAGACCATAACACCTTTTCCCACATGCTTTTGGGAGACTTCAGATGTGTTTTTGCAAAATGTATCCTGGCTTGAATGTTTTTCTTCATAAGAAAAGGCTTTCGTCTTGCCACTCTACCACAAAGCCCAGACATATGAAGAATACGGGAGATTGTTTCACATGTACCACACAGCCAGTACTTGCCAGATATTCCTGCAGCTCCTTTAATGTTGCTGTAGGCCTCTTGGTAGCCTCCCAGACCAGTTTTCCTTTTGTCTTTTCATCAATTTTGGAGGGAGCTCCAGTTCTTGGTAATGTCACTGTTGTGCCATATTTTCTCCACTTGTCTTCACTGTGTTCCATGGTATATCTAATGCCTTTGGAAATTATTTTGTACCCTTCTCCTGACTGATACCTTTTAACAATGAGATCCCTCTGATGCTTTGGAAGCACTCTGTGGACCATGGCTTTTAGTGTGGGATGCGACTAAGAACATTTCAGGAAAGACCAACTAGAGCAGCTGAACTTTATTTGGGGTTAATCAGAGGCACTTTAAATGATGGCAGGAGTATGCTGACTCCTATTTAACACGATTTGGAATGTGATTGCTTAATTCTGAACACAGCTACATGCCCAGTTATAAGAGATTTTTTTTTTCTTCCCTCCACCTAAAATATTTCAGTTTGTTTTTCAATTGAGTTGTACAGTTTATAGGTCACATTAAAGGTGGAACAAGTTCTAAAATTATTTATCTGTGTCTCATTTTTTTTACAGCACAGAAACCTGACATTTTAACAGGGGTGTGTAGACTTTTTATATCCACTGTATATAGCCACCTAGTGATGGTATAAATTGTTGCTGTGGCATAGTAAAGTAAGTGGTTACTGTAAAGTGGTAATTCTTACCCGGTGTATTAAGTCAGTCCAGCTGAGACTAGGATTTTGTGCCTTATTTTGTAGCTGTTATTTTAATAATTGTAAATAAAGTTTCATTTTTATTCAATTTAGTATCCTGATATTGTCGTGCGCTGGAACGTCAGTAAGACTAAATATACTTGTTTATTATAGTGCAAAAAGACATGCCTAAAAAGGAATACTAGTCATTGGTAATTAAAATATTGTGTGTTCCTTTGTGTAAATACTCTTTCTGCTGCTGATTCGCTGCCCATTGCATCCTCCAGGGTTGTTAAAAAGGAGGGGGAGTCAAAAGCCTTCCTGGGTCAAAGCTTTCCTGGGAGAGACGTACTGCTCCATTGTGCTGGGGCCCACTGATATTGCATGATAACGTTTAATTTCAGTATTTTGTGTGTCCCCTATTCATATAATCTGGGAGTGATTTATCCCCCTTCCCCCCAGATCCCACACCCATGCTTATATGTCCTATTTATTCAGAATTACATCCAACCTATGTTTTTGGTTATTTATTGAATCTGCTATAACAACTTTCTTTACAATACACAGTTTTTGATACATATTACAATATGTTGGTCTGCAGTGTCTCTTTAACAATAGAGTGTAAATGTGTTTTGTGTTAAGATCATGTACATTTATCTCATTCCTTATTATCTGCTGCCATCCTGTGGCCACTTGTGGTATAATATGCCATTTTTTCCATGTTCTTTTAAGTCATTAGGACTTGGTAAGATCTTCTCTGTTGTTACACAAGTAGGAGACAAAACTACAGTCTAAAGACTAATCAAAATCTTTTTTTGAAACCGATACAGTGCACGTAACACTGCAACTAAGGTCCAGATCAATATTAGCCTTTTTTCCAATGCTACAGGATAGGCAACAATTATCAATTTTACCAAGTTATGATAGACTGTCAAATTTAAAATTTCTCCAAGATTCTCTCAAAATTGGTTTAAATGTTGCTATATGTAATTAACTTATCAATTAACTAATCTTTAAGGAGCCCTGTGGTACTTAGGGTTAATAGCTAATGCCATTGGGTTTATTTAAGGACTCGTGGTATAGGGTTAATTTTTAGATGTTATGGAGGTAAGGTGTAGATAGATAAATAATCAGATTGCATAGATTTAAATCTGGGACCCATGTGGTGGTAGGAAGAGTATTATAAATGTCTTTGAGGACCCCCATGGTATAAGGATTAACTTTAGATGCCATAGAGATCCATAAATACCTCCATGGCCATAGCTTAGTCTATCATGGGGTTTATTATGTACCCCATGGTATAGAGATTTATATTAGGTACCATGGGGGTCCACAGAGACCTCATGGTTAATCTTTAGATTACATAGGAAGTCCATAGGGATCCCCATGGTAGTTAATAATTGGTGCCATGTGGGCCATAGGGACCCTCTGGTTATACTTCAGTTCAGGGGATACCCAAGCTCATAGGGGTTTGAATGTATTAAGGGGAATCCTGGGTGATATCCAGTTCATTGGGGTTAGCAGGTATTAAGGGGAAATTCTGAGGGATACCTGGGCTCATAGAAGGTAGTATTATTAACCCCTTAGTTGTATGAGAATTGAGAACATCTCAGGCCTCAAATCCCACCCATATTGAGGAAATTTGCAGCCTTTACGGAGGGTTGTAACAATAGGCTTTTATAAAATGTTGAACACTTGGAAAGACTTTATAAAATAGTTATGGGACGGGCTCTCAGTGCTTCGGATATTAGGGACATTTCAAGCCCTCAGAAAGCATGTGTCTGAGGTTAGATTTATGTGGGTGATGTGATAGATCAGTAGGGATTTATGAGCCGTCTTCACTTGGTTCTCTTCTTATGGGAGTTGTGGAGTGGACGCCATAGAACCTAAAAAGTGGAGCTTAAACGGGACTTAAAAAGTTGAGAGAAAACTGGGGTAATGTGGCGGCTGCAGTGAGTAATAGTACTCACTATTAATGGATGTTTATTGGGAGATTGCTCGCGCTCAAAGGGGGTTGTGTCTTTTACCTGCAATTTTCACGTGTGCAATGTCATGGAGGTCTAGGTATCACAAGGATTACTTTATTCTACTGCCAGGCTTGTTTTTATTTGCATCGTTCAGTCGTTTCCGACTGTCCGTGACCTTATCGACTGTAACACACCAGGCGCATCTTTATGTCCATTTCCCTGATGATCCACTTGGTTTTCATGGCAGAGAAACTAAAGTGGGTTACCAGTTCCTTCTCCAGTGGTCCACAGCATACAGTTCCTAGTATTCCTAGGCGGCCTCCCATCTAAGTACTGACAAAGCCCAACCCTGCTCGGCTTCAGGGTGGTGTGACCTCTTGGTTCCTTATCTGGAATCAAACACAGATCACAATGGTGAAAGCACCGAATCCTAACCACTGGCCCACCAAGGAATAGTTAGACCACACATCGTCTAAAGTGAACATTGTAAAGAATGCTAGGTTGTCACCCGAAGGGCATTGGTACCATTATACAATTAGACAAGCATTGAACATGTGAATGTAGAGTATGTGGAGCAGAGTAGGATATTATATGGCTCTACTGAAACATATTAAGGCCAACAATAAACAAAGATAAACTTGATGGAACATATTATTAAAAGCTAAAGAGTATACAAAGAAAAGCTTTATATGTGATAACGTGTACAATGATGTCATATACATTTTCATTTGAATATACATTTTTTTTTGTTTCAATCGTTTTTATTATCATCAATGTCAATTTCAGTTAAGTAATAAAGTATTACTTACAGGTCAAAACAGTGCAATCTACGGAGTAAAACATTCATTTATTTGGCCTAGTCTAAAGCATGAACAACATGGTGATTCCTTCAACATCTTTTTCCATTTTTCATTTATATTGTAATGTATTGTTGGTTACTAAGGTCTTTATTTTATTTTCTTTATACTTTCTATATTGTATCTAGACCTTGTAACTAGAATGTAACTACGATAAACCAATGTTATTTTATTTATCACTTTTTATAAGAACATTCTAGCTAAATAATAAATAATAATATTTTAAAATCATATAAATTAAACTATATGTATCATTAGTTATGTTTTTGATTTTTCTTTATATCAACTATGATGTTCAAATTTTGTTTCAGAAGATTCGGGTTCAAGAATCGTCTCCGTGGCCTAATGTTATTTCTCTTCTTGTGACTTATGTAATTCGGGATTTCATTAATTTAATGAATTGAAATGGAATGAGTGGAGTTAATCCAACAATCCCATATCTTTGTGAATTTCGGAAGAGTGTTATTCAATGCATGTGTCATTTGTTCGTAGTATTATGTAGTTTAGTTTCTGAATTATGTATTTGCTATCTAATAATGGTGTCTTCTATTGTTTGGCAACTTGATTTTGGCATCTGCCAAACGATAGAAGACACCATTATTAGATAGCAGCTAACATTAAGAATTGTAGCCATTTATTGGGATGTTTATTTACATTTGGTGTTGGTATACCTAGTAGGCATAGTTCTATAGATGGATTTATAGTAATATTGAGAATAGTGGAGTCTAGGTTGGTGGTATTAATCCATATGTGTTGTATTATGGGGCAATCCCACCAGGTATGGTGAAATGTTCCTATGGTTTTACAATTTCTGAAACATTGTGCGGGGGTTTGAGGATTTAATCTGTTTAATTTATCAGGTGTAAGATATACCCTATGAAGAACTTTGATGGCTGTTTCCAAATAGCTGAAATATATAGAGACCTTTGAAAGATTAGTATGATGGAGTTGAGAATGCTTCTAATGTTGTCTCCTGTTTGTCATAGAGGTACAAACCCTACCTGGTCTTTATGTATTATGTTGAAAGCCTGATTGACATTATTATTATAGCTAGAATTTTAATATCCCCATTTAACAATGATATGGGGCAGAATTATTGACTTTTAGAGGATCTTTGTTGGGTTTTGGGAAGAAGATCATATTGGCTTGTTTTAATTCGGGGGGCATTGGTTTGCCCTGGAGAAGAGCATTATATAGTTTACATAGATATGGAGCTAAAGAGTTGCTCCTTCAGAAGCAGATTGGAGGTGGCCAAGGTGAGTCAGGAACTCCTAAGCAGCAGGATTTATTGGGAAGTGTCATGGAGGATGCCACTCTTCCCAGCAGCAGATCCGAGGACGCATGGAGGATCTCAATTTTCCATAGTGACAGATGGCAGGTGGAGTATGTAATGCAGGCACCCCATAGCAGCAGCAGGATTTATTGGGAAGTGTCATGGAGGATGCCACTCTTCCCAGCAGCAGATTAGATGATGCATGGAGGATGTCAATTTTCCATAGTGACAGATGGCAGTTGGCGTAGGTGACGCAGGCACCCCATAGCAGCAGCAGGATTTCATGCATGCAGGATACTGGCGCTCCCCAGTGCAGAATGGAGATGAAATGAAGGATACCGGAGTTCCTATACAGCAGATGGGACCCAGTAGCAGAATAGAAGTTACATGGGGGATGCCAACTCTCCCTAGTGACATATGTGAGGTGGCATAGGTAAGTCAGGCACTTTCCAGCTGCTGCAGCAGAATTTTTTGTGAGATGGCAAGGAGGATGTGATTGCTCCTAAACAGCAAGTGGAAGGTGGAGTAGCAGGTGTTAATAGTCTAAAAGCAGGTGAGAAGCACTTTCCAGAGGCAACAGGAATTCATGGAAAGCTGCATGGACATTGACTGTGCTGCCCAGCAAGAGGAGGGAGGTAGTGCACTTGGCAGCAGCAGATTGAAAGGGAGCTGGGTAAGTTTCTTCATAACAGAGGAGTTTGGGAGACATCGTGGCTGGCATTAGTCATCTCAATATTAAATTAGAAGTGAGGCAGGAGGAGGAGGATCTCCCAAGTAGACTGAGCTTGTGCCAGGGGTGACCTAGGTGAGGCGCTCTAGCATGAAATACATGCCCTATGCTTGACAGCTGAAGTTTTGAGACAAGAAGCAACCAGAATGCAGCCTCTGCGCTATCACCTTTGTTGGTGAGATTGGACATGTCGTCCCCACCTCCGCAGCAATTGAGCCCTTCCTGAACTACGAATGCAGCACCAACGGAACTGTTTCACAACTAGGACCCGTCAGGCTCCGCCCCTGTTTTACTAACCAGTCACATATATTGCAACAGCACTAAGTAATTATGTTATTTTGGCCTTCTGATCTAGTGATCTTAATTAGGTTACCAAGAAATATTGTTTAGTGGCACTACTGTTTAATTACTTTTTGTAAATGTGTTTAGTTACCATATGATTTTCCAATAAAGAGATCTTCTGGTTAAGACATAACTGGTAGAACTATGTTTGTTTACTAGATGCTGTGATTTCCATGCTCTGTTTGTGGCTGTCAAATCTGAGGAAAACGTTACTAATATATTACACTTTGTTATTTAATTGTTCAGTCATGTACAACTCCCTATGACTCCATAGAACACTGTATAGAAGACACATCATATACTGCCATTCTGAGCTCCATCAAGCTCATCTTCATTGCTTCAATAACCTCTTTTATCCATCTCTGCCTCTGCCATCCTCTTCATCATGTGCCTTTCCGGTATCAGAGCCTTCTCTAGGTCTTCTTCTGATATGGTAAAAATATTTGCACTTTATCCTCATGATCAAACCCTGCAATTAACAATTCGGCTTGGTTTCTTGTAGTATTGATTGCAAAATTCTAGAAGAGACCAGGATATATTATATAAAATGAGCAACGTAAAGAGATAAAAGAAGATAACAACATGGGTAAGTCAAGAGATCTCTTCAAGAAAAGTGGGGATCTCAAAAGGAACCTTTCATGACAAAGTGGGCGTGGTTGAAGATTAAAATGGTAGGGACTTAACAGAAGCAGGTTGAATAAATAAGAGTTGGCAGATCTACATAGGAAGGATAGAAAGGGGGAGATAGGAGGTATGATGAAGGATTGGAATGTGACGTAAAAAGAGAGAGATTGGATGGGAAGAAAGGGATAATGATAAGGAAGATTTGTGGGGGAGAAGAGGCTAGGAGAGTGGATGGAGGGAAATGAGGGAATGAGGGTGATGTATAATTAAATCAAGCAATATCTCAGTCAATTCTTTATTGATTAAAAAATAGCTTTAGATGTAATATTTTCCACATTTATAAATACCATTGTATAGTTACATTTAGTGGAAAGAGGTCTGTTCAACCCATTATAAGGTATGAGCACCTTATATTTATTAAAAGATCAAATCTCTCTTTTTGTACAGTACAAAGTGTAATTCTTAATGACAATGGGCTCATCAATCACTTTGAATTATTTAAAAAATCTATAACATAATTCTGTATCATATTATACATATTAGTATCACTTAGAAACAGAGAATACATTTGCAGACAGCTTGACATTTATGAGCCTTTCAGTACCTAAGAGCATTGTTATTTTTCTTTTACAGCTCTATAGGGTCAATGCTTTGTTTGATGCCACAAATGTACATAGAAAATTAGGAAAATTAATGGCAGGGGTTATTAAGGTTAAAAACATATAAAGATTATATAAAAAATATACATAACTTAGTTTACATGTTCACAAATGTATTATGAGTGTTCAGCATGATGATGTAGAGCTTAGATCCCTTAAATCGAAAGGTTATTGGTAGCCAAGCAGATAGCAGCCATGCACAGTCCGGCCTCATATCATGTATTGTAATAATACAAGCTGATACATTAGTAGAGCTTACTGCTGAAAAGTTCTATGAATGTGATTTACAACTCAGATATCCATAGATCTGTATGACCTTGCTAATGTTTTTGATCAATTACATTTATATGATCTTAATAGAATTGCATGATGCGTCATGTTGATGTGCAATGGCGGACTCATATTAAACATTCCCCACATCCCATAAATACAAATGGTCTTTATCCTATGTGAGTTTTCTTGTGTTATTTCAAATCTGACTATGTTGCTTGAGCTTTGAGGAGTGACTGAAACATTTCTCACATTGAGTACATAAAAAAAGTTTCTTCTCCTGTATGAGTCCACTTATGTTTATTAAGTACAGAGAGACGACTGAAACATTTCCCACATTCAGAACATGAAAAAGGTTTTTCTCCTGTATGAGTCATCTTATGTATATTAAGAGTTGAGGCGTGACTGAAACATTTCCCACATTCAGAACATGGAAAAGGTTTTTCTCCTGTATGAATCATATTATGTATATTAAGAGTTGAAGCGTGACTGAAACATTTCCCACATTCAGAACATGCAAAAGGTTTTTCTCCTGTATGATTCCTCTTATGTCTATTAAGCTGTGAGGCCTGACTGAAACATTTCCCACATTCAGAACATGGAAAAGGTTTTTCTCCTGTATGAATCATCTTATGTCTATTAAGCTGTAAGGCCTGACTGAAACATTTCTCACATTCAGAACATGGAAAAGGTTTTTCTCCTGTATGAGTCATCTTATGGATATTAAGATTTGAGGCGTGACTGAAACATTTCCCACATTCAGAACATGGAAAAGGCTTTTCTCCTGTATGAGTCATCTTATGTGTATTAAGAGTTGAGAGATAAGAGAAACATTTCCCACATTCAGAACATGGAAAAGGTTTTTCTCCTGTATGAGTCCTCTTATGTTTATTAAGACATGAGACCTGACTGAAACATATCCCACATTCAGAACATGGAAAAGGTTTTTCTCCTGTGTGAGTCCTCTTATGTTTATAAAGATTTGAGGCCTGACTGAAACATCTCCCACATTCAGAACATGGAAAAGGTTTTTCTCCTGTATGAGTCCTCTTATGTATATTAAGAGCTGAGAGCTGACTGAAACATTTATCACATTCAGTACATGCAAATGGTTTTTCTACTGTCTGAGAAATGTGGTCTTCTCCAAGGTTATTCCAGATTTCGGATGAATCTGTTGAAAACAAAAGCAACAAGAGTAAATTCTAACAGCTTTAACATACTTCTAAATGGAAACGATTAGTTGGTATGTACCTAACCACTTTGCAGTTAATATGAGACCAAAAATGATTTAGCTTAGTCTATTAATTTAGTGGAAGTTAACTCCTTATAAAAATACAACATATTTTGTAATCACACGAAAATGAAGCAAACGATGTTTAAATGTCTGTAGAGTGCACTGTGATCCAGTGCCAACCAATTATTGTCAATTATGGTCTTTTGTCTAACTAAATATAATGGTCTGAAAAATGTTATTTAAAAGAAAAAAAGAAATGCTGTATAAAGAGAAAATTTACATATTGCAACTTCTACGTGCAATTATTGCCTGCTGCAGGCTGTCATTTTTTATGCCTGTTACTGGGTGGGTGTTACTGTAAACTAACAATCTCCCCATTAGTGCTGCTGAGAGCACGGCCTGCAGTTACTGACACCGTCCCGCTGTGTAGATACAAACTTCCTGTGTGTGCAAAGTATTCTATCAGGAAGTTGTGCTATTAAAAATAAAATGGCAGATTGGGGTCATGACACCTGAAAATAAGAAAGGTTCCCTAGTGCTTATGAATGATGATCTTTGTCTTTTTAACATTGAGCAGCAGGCCAGCTTTTGCACTTTCTTCTTTTCCTTTAGCTCCTCCTCACTTTCAGCCATCTGAGTAGTATCATCAGCGTATCTGATGTTGTTGATATTCCTTCCAGCAATATTGATTCCGGCTTTGGATTCATCCAGCCCGGCCTTACGCATGATGTAGTTGAATAAATAAGATAACAATATACAACCTTGCTGCACAGCTTTTCCTATCATGAACTATTCCGTTGTCCCATGTTCTGTTCTTACCCTTGCATCTGTGGTGACGTTTCATGGTATAGCTCCCAGCTTCTTTGAGGTACACAAGCCCCTTCACCACGACAAGGTAGCGATCCAGAAGGGGAGATTTGTATTACATATTATTTATACTATATTACCAATATATTTATGTATCACTAATTCCGAGCATGAACACAAATACATTATTATTATTACTAGTGACTTGCCTGTCAAAAATGACGGGGCAATAAAATCTAAAGCCATGGCAATGCTGTTTGCCACACAATGTAAAGCTTTTTCTACTCTATGGACCTTTGGCGCTCATTGCAAGCCTTGCGCTGAGCGCCTTTGGTGTTCATCGCTTGTACTTTTACTCCTCTGAGCACCTTTAGCGCTCATCACAAAGACAGATATATATCTCTTTTGTATTTTGTTAACTAATAATTAATTTACTTAATAAATTAATATAATTTACCTATTGCTAATTAATATATCAGCAATCATTAGCCTGAAAAGGTAACAATCTGTTTTTATTTTCCTGCAGCATGCAATGTAGAGTTGGACTGTTGCTGCCTTGAGGAGAAAGTGTTATCAATGTCCCAGCTGTGCATTAGAAATAGGCTGCGTGCGCGATGGCAAGCTGTTGGTTTAGTTGTGTAAAGCGCCATTTTAGAATCGTAATGTTATTAGTTGCGGTTCGCAAGCATTTTCCGTCCTTTGTAATAGTATATTTTGTACCTCGTACGTTCATGTGTGAAAGTGGTACGCGTTTGGCGATGTTTTGGTCGTGTAGCCTCGTTTTCATTTTTTGGGGCGGACATTTTTTTTCTAGCTCAGGCGATTTTGGAGTGGGAAACTCGGCCAAATCAACTTAAATTTGCTTTCCACCTCACTCCCAGACGTCCTGGCTGTTCCCCCGTGCTGTGTGTGATGTTTTAGTTGTATTTTTTATGGTTTTTTTTGTGTTTTTTGGTTTGCGCGGTTTGGTTCTTATGAAAAATACGAACTTAACTCCTGTTTTTTTTTTATAAGTCCTGCGTTGGTCAACTGCTTGCAGCCTAAGGCGATCTAGCATTTACTAAGTGTTGGGTGGCTAAGTCCCGCTCATCGCCTTTGTTTTAGTGCCTTAACGGCTCGCCTCGCGTCGAGCGCCTAAGGCAATGAGCGGGACTTAGCCACCCAACACTTAGTAAAAGCTAGATCGCCTTAGGCTGCAAGCAGTTAACCAACGCAGGAATTAGAAAAAAAAAATTACGAGACGCGGGAGTTAGAAAAAAAATAGGAGTTAAGTTCGGATTTTTCTTAACGGCCGAACCGCGCAAACCAATAAACACAAAAAATAACATAAAAAATATAACTAAGTTAAGTTTGTATTTTTCCTGTGTGTTACGACCCCAGGAGTGAGGGGGGCAGGTTCACCCCTTAACCCTTCTGCTTACTAGTATAGGGGCACCCCTGGATAGTCTGGGTTCTTACGGTCTCAGCATTTATGACTTGTTCAGGCCAGGATCTCAGGAACACAGGAGGCAAAAAACAGGCTTGGCAAAAAAATAAATGCTTTTATCTCTATCTTTCTCTAAAATGACAGATATACCTATTTTTTGTTTGACAACTATTAGAGCAAACTTTACTAACTGACTCACAGCATGACAGTTACAGACTGACTCACAGCATGACAGTTACAGATGACATCACAACATTTCACATGCAGTTAACGCCTAATGAACTGGCTACAACTAAAATGTAATATAGAGTTTAAACACATAACATCACATTGTCTTTGTAATAAAACTAGGTGGCTGTTTTTTGCCGCACTGTGCATTTGCTGTGTGGATGTGTTAGGAATTAGGAGCCTGCTATTGACTGATATTAGTAATGATTGGCAAAAGTTATAGACCCTCCCCCCCCCGCCCTTATCAAGCTCTCTTGAGTCATACATTACTATACTGTGCTGCACAAACAATAGATGTATATCTCCTGAATGATGTACTATAGAGGTAAATAGCTATTGCAATGTATAGACAGTTTTTAATCCTCTTGAAGATAAAATCCTTAGGGTTAAAGTGTGCCGTTACAGGATGTATTATTAATGTTCTTATTGTGTATTACTTCCTCACCTTCCCTGATATTCCCAGGACTCTCCTCCTCCTTCACCGGCTGCTGATCTCTTATATTCAGATCTTCTTGTTCAACCTTGGAGACAACTGGAGGCTTCACATCTAAAGGTCCTACAGATAGAGATAAACAGATTATAGACCTTCACCATTTTATTATTTACTACCAATCTAGTGTTTGTGTCTTATTAATATCTAAATCCGTTAGTAGAAAGATCCACAAAGACGGAAACAACCGAATGTTATTACTTTGTATGGAGAGAAGACCAGATATTGTGTCATTGGGTATAAAATCACCTTTATCATAATCTGCGATGTGTGTAAAACTTCTTGGGTGAGAGATGAAGGATAAATACACCCCAATAAGGACTGAAGTACGTGATAATTGTCCATAAGATATTACTCACCTTCACTGATATCTACAGGAATTTCCTCCTGTTTAATCTCCCGGGGACTCCTCATATTTGTCTCTTCTTCTTGGTCAGACTCCGAGAGAATTGATGGTGTCATTTTGTCACTGTCTGTACAAATAAACATGAGACGGTCACACACTGGGATTTGCTACACGTCTTTATGGTCAGTACAAATAAACATGAGACAGTCACACGCTGGGATTTGTTACACGTCTTTATGGTCTGTACAAATAAACATGATACGGTCACACGCTGGGATTTGTTACATGTCTTTATGGTCAGTACAAATAAACATGAGGCGGTCACACGCTGGGATTTGTTACAAGTCTTTACGGTCTGTACAAATAAACATGAGACGGTCACACGCTGGGATTTTTTACACGTCTTTTTGGTCAGAACCACCACACTCAAGGCGTAACTCAGACCCCAGGGCCCTCATTCAATTGCAATTTGGCCAATTGAATAGGGCCCTAAATAAGCACATAACATATATTTTTTAAAGAAGTTTTTAGTTAGCAAGCATCTATCCAAAAGCAAGGTTTTCACTAACTAAAAACTTCTTTAATTAAAATATGCTATGTGCTTATTTAGGGCCCTATTCAATTGGCCAAATCGCAATTGAATGAGGGCCCAGGACTCTAATGAGTCATACATACCTATAAAAGACATGTATTACATGGTTGATCTCTGTCTTCAGACATGAAGTGAGAAGATCTCACCTCTAGGTCTCACATAAATGTATCTTAGTGGAGGATCCATGTAATAGGACATGTTCTGCTTAACGTGTAATGTAATGACTTGATATATATATATATATATATATATATATATATATATGTATACATTGGATATAAAAAGTCTACACACCCCTGTTAAAATGTCAGGTTTCTGTGCTGTAAAAAAATTAGACAAAGATAAATAATTTCAGAACATTTTCCACCTTTAATGTGACCTATAAACTGTACAACTCAATTGAAAAACAAACTGAAATCTTTTAGGTAGAGGGAAGAAAAAATATAAAAATAAAATAATATGGTTGCATAAGTATGCACACCCTTAAACTAATACTTTGTTGAAGCACCTTTTGATTTTATTACAGCACTCAGGCTTTTTGGGTATGAGTTTTGCCCACTCTTCTTTGCAAAAACACTCCAAACCTGTCAGATTGCGAGGGCATCTCCAGGTCTGGGCTCTGGCTGGGCCATTCCAAAACTTTAATCTTCTTCTGGTGAAGCCATTCCTTTGTTGATTTGGATGTATGCTTTGGGTCATTGTCATGCTGAAGGATGAAGTTCCAATATTGCCAATATTGACTGGTATTTGGAACTGTTCATAATTCCCTCTATCTTAACTAAGGCCCCAGTTCCAGCTGAAGAAAAACAGCCCAAAGCATGATGCTGCCACCACCATGCTTCACTGTGGGTATGGTGTTCTTTTGGTGATGTGCAGTCTTTTTTTGCAAGTCTCTCTATCCCCTCTCCCCCTCTATTTACCTCTTTCTTTCTCTCGGTTCCCCTCCCCACACTATCTCTTTCACTCCATTTTGTCTCACTCTCTCCTATTTATCACTCTCTCTATTTCTCTCTCTCCCCCTTCCTCTCTTTGTTCGCCCCTTCTCTCTCCCTTTCTCTCCACTCTCCCTATCTCTTCTGCTCTCTCTGTTCCCCCTATCCATCTCTATCCCTCCCCTCTTCTCTCCCTTTATATATCTCCTCTTAATTTCTCTTTCCCCCTCTCCTCTCTCTCCCCTTCTCAATGTATCTCCCCCTCTCTCCTAACAATCTATTTATCCATCTCCACTCACTCCCTCCCCCTCTCTTTCTCTCTCTCCCCTCTCTCACTAGCTATCTCCTTCCCCCTCTCTAATCTCTATGTATTCCCCCTCTCTCTCCTATCTATTTATCTCTCCCTCCTTCTCATATATATACACACATCTCCCTCCCCATCTATCTCTATCACTCCCCTCCTTCTCTATCTATCTCCCCCCTCTCTATCTATCTCTATCCCCTCTCCCTCTGTATCTATCTCCTTCCCCCTCACTCTCCCCCATATTTCCCTTACCACTCCTCCCTCTATTTCTCCCCTCCTCCCGTTCTCTCTCTCACCCTCTCTCTCTGTTTCCCCTTCTCTATCTATCTCTCTCTCTCCCCTCTCTATCTCTCAATTTCTCCCCCTCATTCTCCTCTCTATCTATTTATCTCCCCCTCTCTCAATCTATCTGGCTCCCCTCTCTCTCCCCTCCTCCTCCTCTCTCTTTCTCCCTTCTCTCTGTTTCCTCTCTATCTTCCTCTCCTCGCCCTCTCTCCCTTCCCCCTCACACCCTCCTCCTGTCTCTCTCTCTCTCCCTCCCCCTCTTTCAACTCTCTATTTATCTCTCTCCCATCTCTCTCTCCCCCTCTCCCTTTAGTTGTGTCTTGCATAAGTAGAAGCCCAAGGCAAGGGGCTTGGGAGGTTGGGGTAATGATGTCGGTGTTGGGGGGGAAGAGACACATGGGAGTGAGAGGAGGAGGGAAACAGACACAGGGGAGTGAGAGTAGGGGGGAAGAGACACAAAAGAGTGAGAGAAGGGGGGAAGAGACATGGGGGAGTGAGAGGAGGGGGGAAGAGGCACAAAGGAGTGAGAGGAGGGGGAAGAGACACAAAGGAGTGAGAGGAGGGGTTAGAGACACAAAGGAGTAAGAGGCGGGGGGAGAGACACACAGGAGTGAGAAGAGGGGGAAGAGACACAGGGGAGGGTGGAGAAACAGGGGAAGGAGAGGGGTAGACACATAGGGGAGGGAGAGAAGGGGAGAGACACAGAGGACGGGGGAGACACAGGGGAGTGAGAGGAGGTGGAAAAGACACACGGGAGTGAGAGGAGGGAGAGACAAAAAGGAGTGAGAGGTGGGGAAGAGACACAGGGGAGTGGGGAGAAACAGGGGTAGGAGAGGGGTAGACACATAGGGGAGGGAGAGGAGCGGAGAGACACAGAGGAGGAGGGTAGACACACATGGGAGGTAGAGGAGGGGGAAGAGACACAGGGGAAGGAAATGAGGGGGAACAGACACGAGGTAGGGGGAAGAGACATGGGGAAAGAGACACAGGGGAGGGAGAGGGGCCAGGAGACACAGGGGAGGGAGAGCGGCAGGAGACACGAGGGAGAGGGGGGCAAGAGACACGGGGGGGAAGACACAGGGGGGAAAAGGGGTAAAAACACAGGGGGGGAAGGAGACACAAGGGAGGGAGAGGAGGGGGGAAATTAGACACAAGGGAGTAAGTAGACAGAGGGAGAGACTCGCAATGAGCGCCAAAGGCGCTCATCGTGAGGCCAGTAAAGTAGAGAGGTAGAGGCTCCCATTGTGTGGCAAACAGCATTGCCAGGATTCACATTTTATTGCCGTCATTTTGGGCAGGCTAGTATATATATATATATATATAGTCCCCCTCTATCTATATGTCTTCCCCCCCTCTCTCTCTATCTCTTCCCTCCTCTCTCTATCTCTTCCCCCTCTCTCTCTCTCTTCCCCCTCTCTCTCTATCTCTTTCCCCTCTCTCTCTTCCCCCCTCTCTCTCTCTTCCCCCTCTCTCTATCTATCTCTTCCCCTCTCTCTCTATCTATCTCTTCCCCCTCTCTATCTCTTCATCTCCCCCCCTTAATAATCTCTCAACACTCTTGCTCCCTCAACTCCCCCCTCCCAACTACCCTCTCAACTCTCTCCCCTCCATTTCTCTCCCTCTATCTCAACTCTCTATCTATCTCTCTCCCTCGCTCAATTTCTCTCCCTCCCCCTCTCTCAACTCTCTCCCTCTCTCTCCATCCATCAATATCTCCCTCTCCTCTCTCTATCTCCCTCCCCCTCTCTCTCCCTCCTCCCTCTCTCTCCATTTCCCCCTCTCTCTCCCCCTCCCTTTACCCCCTCTCTCTCCCTCCCTTTCCCCCCTCTCTCTCCCTCCCTTTCCCCCCTCTCTTCCCCTCCCTCTCTCTTCCCCCCTCTCTTCCCCTCCCTCTCTCTTCCCCCCTCTCTTCCCCTCCATCTCTCTTCCCCCCTCCCTTTAGAGCTGAGAGATGACTGAAACATTTCCCACATTCAGAACATGGAAAAGGTTTTTCTCCTGTATGAGTGATCTTATGTACATTAAGATTTGACAGACAACGAAAACATTTCCCACATTCAGAACATGTAAAAGGCTTTTCTTCTGTATGAGTCATGTTATGTTTATTAAGAACTGAGCGATGATTGAAACATTTCCCACATTCGGAGCATGCAAAAGGTTTTTCTCCTGTATGAGTCCTCTTATGTTTATTAAGAGCAGAGAGATGACTGAAACATTTCCTGCATTCAGAACATGAAAAAGTTTTTTCTCCTGTATGAGTCATCTTATGTACATTAAGAGCAGAGAGATGACTGAAAAATTTCTCACATTCAGAACATGGATAAGGTTTTACTCCTGTGTGAGTCATCTCATGTACATTAAGATTTGAGAGACAACTGAAACATTTCTTACATTCAGAACATGAAAAAGGTTTTTCTCCTGTATGAGTCCTCTTGTGTTTATTAAGAGCTGAGAGATGACTGAAACATCTCCCACATTCAGAACATGGAGAAGGCTTTTCTCCTGTATGAGTCCTCATATGGCTATTAAGATGTGAGGCCCGACGGAGAAAATTTCTGCATTCAGAACATGGAAATGTTTTTTCTACTGTATGAGAAATTTGGTCTTCTCCAAGGTTATTCCAAATCTTGGATTCATCCGTTGGAAACAAAAGCAACAGGAGTAAATTCTGACAACTTTAGCACACTTCTAAATGTAAATGATTAGTTAGTATATACATATTATAGTAACTATAATCAATTAAAGCGCACTGAGATCAATTACAGTTAATAAAAGGTCAAAAATGATTTAGCTTAGCTTATTAATTTAGTGGAAGTTATTTAACTCCTTAGGAACATACAACATATTTTGTAATCACACGAAAATGAAGCAAAATATGTCTAAATATCTTTACAGTGCAGTGTGATCCGGTGCATACCAATTATTGTCAATTACGGTATTTTGTTTAACTAAATATGATGGTCTGCAAAATGTTATTTCAAAGAAAAATCGAATACTGTATAAACACCAACTTTATATATTGCAACTTCTACATGCAATTATTGCTTGCTGCAGGCTTTCCTTTTATTGCCTGCTGCTGCCTGTTACTTCCTGAGGTGGGTGTTTCTGTAAATTAACAATCTCCCCATTTTCGCTTCTGACAGCACCGACCGTAGTTACCGACTTTCCCACTGCGCAGATACAAACTTCCTGTGTATGCAAAGTATTGTCTCAGGAAGTTGTGCTAATGAAAATAAAATGGCAGATTGGGGTCATTACACCAGCGAATAAGAAATGTTCCCTAGTGCTTGTGAATGATGAGGATTATGTGAAAGATATTTTGAATCAATTAGGTTATACCGATATGCACATAAAGTTGAATTATGACACCACATTGGACTATTAGAATATTACAGGATGTATTATTAATGTTCTTATTGTGTGTTACTTCCTCACCTTCCCTGATATCCCCAGGACTCTCCTCCTCCTTCACCTGCTGCTGATCTCTTATATTCAGATCTTCTTGGCCAACCTTGGAGACAACTGGAGGCCTCACATCTAAAGGTCCTACAGATAGAAATAAACAGATTATAGACTTTCACCATTTTATTATTTACTATCAGTCTAGTGTTTGTGTCTTAATATCTAAATCCTTTAGTAGAAAGATCCACAAAGACGGAAACCACCGAATGTTATTACTTTGTATGGACAGAAGACCAGATATTGTGTCATTTAGGATAAAATCACCTTTATCATGAGCTGCCATGTGTGTAAAACTTCCTGGGTCAGAGATGAAGGATAAATACACAATTATTTAGGTATAATTATAAATCATTAGATTGACAATAGTAGGATAATTGGAGTTGGTCCATCAGAAGACAGACAAACAAGTCCAATCAGGATCAATATATTCGATCTGATGTTACACCATATTATTATTTTACTAGTTGGGTTTTTGTTGCATTTAAGAGGATATAAATAAAAGTAAAGCAAGTCTACAATGCCCTTATTTCTGTAGTAGTCGAGCTGCGAGTGGCCTCAGAATTTTATAATTGTTCTGAACATCTTTTGAATAGTATAATAGTTGTTATCAGTAAAAGCACTATTGTTTCTTGTATATATATATATATATATATATATATATACAGTGGATATAAAAAGTCTACTACACACCCCTGTTAAAATGTCAGGTTTCTGTGCTGTAAAAAAATGAGACAAAAATAAATAATTTCAGAACTTTTTAAAACTTTAATGTGACCTATAAACTGTACAACTCAATTGAAAAACAAACTAAAATCTTTTAGGTGAAGGAAAAAAAATAATAATAATAATAATGTGGTTGCATAAGTCTGCACACCCTCTTATAACTGGGGATGTAGCTGTGTTCAGAATTAAGCAATCACATTCCAAATCATGTTAAATAGGAGTCAGCATCACCTGCCATCATTTAAAGTGCCTCTGATTAACCCCAAATAAAGTTCAGCTGCTCTAGTTGGTCTTTCCTGAAATTTTCTTAGTCGCATCCAACAGCAAAAGCCATGGTCCACAGAGAGCTTCCAAAGCATCAGAGGGATCTCATTGTTAAAAGATGAGCTGCTTAAATAAGTGCAACTGGTTTATGCATCAGTTTACAGGGAACTCAACTAATAACTTCATAAGTCAGTGACGAAGAATAAATATACACCTCAAGACTGAAGTAAGTTATAATTGTCCATAAGATATTACTCACCTTCACTGATATTTACAGGAATTTCCTCCTCTTTAATCTCCCGGGGACTCCTCATATTTGTCTCTTCTTCTTGGTCAGACTCTGAGAGAACTGATGGTGTCACTTTGTCACTGTCTGTACAAATAAACATGAGACAGTCACACGCTGAGATTTGTTACGTCTTTATGGTCAGTACACATAAACATGAGCGACACACGCTGGGATTTGTTACACGTCTTTATGGTCTGTACAAATAAACATGAGACGGTCACACGCAGGGAATTGTTACACGTCTTTATGGTCTGTACAAATAAACATGAGACGGTCACACGCTGAGATTTGTTACATGTCTTTATGGTCAGTACAAATAAACATGAGAGGTCACACGCTGGGATTTGTTACATGTCTTTATGGTCAGTACAAATAAAAATGAGACGTCACACGCTGGGATTTGTTACACGTCTTTATGGTCAGTACAAATAAACATGAGACGGTGACACTCTGGGATTTGTTACGTCTTTATGGTCAATACAAATAAACATTAGATGGTCATACGCTGGGATCTGATCATCACAAAATAGCCAGATACATTTTATACATGTATACCAGACTAGTATAGGTCACCCATATACATTACTTGATAACAATCCAGGCCTGAGCATCACCTGGTCTCTGTAACTCAGTATAAAGTCCATCTCACTGCTCCATGTTTGTTTAGACACCGAGATGATATTATTATTGTTTCTTCCCCTTTGTGTAATAATAATTCAGCCTTTATCATGGCTATAGAACTAACCTATTAATGTTGGTTCGTTCTCTGATAAGCACCTCTGACTTACCTTTTTTTTGTTTATGCAAATTACTCTTAGGGTTTAGTTTCCCTAAGGGTAAAAGGGGACTCCAGACGTGGACCCCTTGCTCGCTGTGCCTTAGGGAGTTCAGCTGCACCTCACTGACGAGGCCCATAAAGACCGAAACGCGTCTGGGGTTTGCTGTTTCTCCTGTTCTGGGTAGAATTGCCTGGTATTTCGGGGCTGGGTCACTCTTTTGAGTGGGACCAGCCTGATATACTACAGGATATTTCTCCCTGTGAAGGGCACAAGTGATCTAAAAGAGGTTGCTTTTCAGAGTGGCTTATCATGGCTATAGAACCAACCTATTAAGGTTGGTTTGTTCTCTGATGAGTGCCACTGACTTACCTTTTTTGTTTATGCAAATTACCCTTAGGGTTTAGTCTCCCTAAGGGTAATAGGGGACTCCAGACGTGGACCCCTTGCTCACTGTGCCTTAGGTAGTTCAGCTGCACCTCACTGACGAGGCCCATAAGTCAGTCTCCTATACATATCGCTTAGGCCCTGTATAGTTGTACATACACCCCTTACTACCCACTCATACTATAGATATATATAACCCTCCACTCACAGTACACACACACATACTGTATATACCATGGGAATAACACTATATACTGCACGGACATGGATGTAATATGTAGTATGTGTGTATACCCCTCTACAATGAGTGTTTGTATTAGTATGGTCAGTCTCCTATACATATCCCTTAGGCCCTGTATAGTTGTACATACACCCCTTACTCCCCACTCATACTATAGATATATATAAACCTCCACTCACAGTAAACACACACATATTGTATATATCATGGGAATAACACTATATACTGCATGGGAATGGATGTAATATGTAGTGTGTGTGTGTGTATATCCCTCTAGAATGAGAGTGTGTATTAGTATGGTCAGTCTCCTATACACATCCGTAGGCCCTGTATAGTTGTACATACACCCCTTACCCCCCCCCCCCCCCACTCATACTATAGATATATATAACCTTCCACTCACAGTACACACACACATATTGTATATATCATGGGAATAACACTATATACTGCATGGGAATGGATGTAATATGTAGTGTGTGTGTGTATATCCCTCTAGAATGAGTGTGTGTATTAGTATGGTCAGTCTCCTATACACATTCCTAGGCCCTGTATAGTTGTACATACACCCCTTACCCCCCACTCATACTATAGATATATATAACCCTCCACTCACAGTACACACACACATATTGTATATATCATGGGAATAACACTATATACTGCATGGGAATGTGTGTAATATGTAGTGTGTGTGTGTGTGTGTGTGTGTATTAGTACGGTCAGTCTCCTATACGTATCCCTTAGGCCCTGTATAGTTGTACACACACCCCTTACCCCCCACTCATACAATAGGACACACAAACTTACATGTCCACAATTCCCTCGCAGCTCGTTATAACTAAGGCCTAGTTCGGCTGTTTTGCTCGTTCACTTCCGTTTTTTTCTTAGGCTACGCCTACTGTGGCTAGGAAGACACATTCTGGGACGGAACTACGGGTCCGCCATCTTGTTTATGGGCAAGAGCTGAAAAGTGATAAGAAGTACTGGCAGTAATGCTCTCCATGTTACAGGATGAGATACATTACTAGGGAATAAGCTAAAATCACCTCACTGACTGTACTTTATATATGACACTGACAGATTGCATTAAGGATGTGATGCTATGTGTGAGATGTGTGTAGCACTATATGTATTCATGTACACACACACATATATATATATATATATATATAGAGAGAGAGTTGTTGTTTAGTCCTTCTAAGAGTCCGACACACACACATATCAATAATATAGTTGTCATTGTGTAAATTCCGCACAGACATAGAGAGAGTGAACACAGAGTGAGGGAGAGGGTGCAGAGAGAGGAAGCACAGACAGAGAGAGACACAGGGAACACAGAGAGAGGGATGGTGCACAGAGAGAGAGAAGGGTACACAGAGAGAGGGCGCACAGAGAGAGACAGGGTACAGAGAGAGAGAGCACAGAGAAAGAAAGCACAGACAGAGAGAGACACAGGGAACACAGAGAGAGGGAGGGTGCACAGAGAGAGAGAAGGCTACACAGAGAGAGGACGCACAGAGAGAGACAGGGTACAGAGAGAGAGAGCACAGAGAGAGGAAGCATAGACAAAGAGACACAGGGAACACAGAGAGAGGGAGGGTGCACAGAGAGAGAAGGGTACACAGAGAGAGGGTGCACAGAGAGAGAGAGAGAGCACAGAGAGAGGAAGCACAGACAGAGAGAGACACAGGGAACACAGAGAGAGAGGGTGCACAGAGAGAGAGAAGGGTACACAGAGAGAGGGCACACAGAGAGAGAGAAAGCACAGAGAGAGGAAGCACAGACAGAGAGAGACACAGGGAACACAGAGAGAGAGAGGGTGCACAGAGAGAGAGAAGGCTACACAGAGAGAGGGCGCACAGAGAGAGAGAAAGGGTATAGAGAGAGAGAGCACAGAGAGAGGAAGCACAGACAGAGAGAGACACAGGGAACACAGAGAGAGGGAGGGTGCACAGAGAGAGAGAAGGCTACACAGAGAGAGGACGCACAGAGAGAGAAAGGGTACAGAGAGAGAGAGCACAGAGAGAGGAAGCATAGACAGAGAGACACAGGGAACACAGAGAGTGGGAGGGTGCACAGAGAGAGAGAAGGCTACACAGAGAGAGGGCGCACAGAGAGAGAGAAAGGGTATAGAGAGAGAGAGCACAGAGAGAGGAAGCACAGACAGAGAGAGACACAGGGAACACAGAGAGAGGGAGGGTGCACAGAGAGAGAGAAGGCTACACAGAGAGAGGACGCACAGAGAGAGAAAGGGTACAGAGAGAGAGAGCACAGAGAGAGGAAGCATAGACAGAGAGACACAGGGAACACAGAGAGAGGGAGGGTGCACAGAGAGAGAAGGGTACACAGAGAGAGGGCGCACAGAGAGAGAGAGAGAGCACAGAGAGAGGAAGCACAGACAGAGAGAGACACAGGGAACAAAGAGAGAGAGGGTGCACAGAGAGAGAGAAGGGTACACAGAGAGAGGGCACACAGAGAGAGAAAGAGAGAGAGCACAGAGAGAGGAAGCACAGACAGAGAGAGACACAGGGAACACAGAGAGAGGGAGGGTGCACAGAGAGAGAGAAGGGTACACAGAGAGAGAGACAGGGTACAGGGAGAGAGAGCACAGAGAGAGGAAGCACAGACAGAGAGAGACACAGGGAACACAGAGAGAGGGAGGGTGCACAGAGAGAGAGAAAGGTACACAGAGAGAGGGCGCACAGAGAGAGAGCACAGAGAGAGAGAGCACAGAGAGAGGAAGCACAGACAGAGAGAGACACAGGGAACCCAGAGAGAGGGAGGGTGCACAGAGAGAGAGAAGGGTACACAGAGAGAGAGACAGGGTACAGGGAGAGAGAGCACAGAGAGAGGAAGCACAGACAGAGAGAGACACAGGGAACACAGAGAGAGGGAGGGTGCACAGAGAGAGAGAAGGGTAAACAGAGAGAGGGCGCACAGAGAGAGAGAAAGCACAGAGAGAGGAAGCACATGCAGAGAGACACACAGGGAACACAGAGAGAGGGAGGGTGCACAGAGAGAGAGAAGGGTACGCAGAGAGAGGGCGCACAGAGAGAGAGAGAGCACAGAGAGAGGAAGCACAGACAGAGAGACACACAGGGAACACAGAGAGAGGGTGCATGGAGAGAGAAGGCACACACATAGAGAGCGAGATAGGGTACACAGAGAGAGAGAGTACAGAGAGAGACAGAGATAGAGACAGGGTACACAGATAGAGAGAGAGAGGGAGTACAGAAAGTGGGGAGAGAGAGAAGACAGGGTACACAGAAAGAGGGTGCACAGAGGGAGAGACAGGGTACAGAGAGAGAGAGGGAGTAGAGAGAGAGAGAGAGAGTGTACACAGAGAGAAAGAGGGAGTGCAGAGAGAGGGCGCACAGAGAGAGAGACAGGATACACAGATAGAGAGAGAGGGAGCACAGAGAGAGAAGGTGCACAGAGAGAGAGGGAGACAGGGTACACAGAGAGAGAGAGAGTACAGAGAGAGAGAGAGACAGGGTACACAGAGAGAGACAGGGTACACAGCTAGAGAGCGAGGGAGTACAGAGAGAGGGTGCACAGAGAGAGAGACAGGGCACACAGAGAGAGAGAGGTAGCACAGAGAGAGAGAGAGATGGTACAAAGAGAGAGTGAGACAGGGTACATAGAGAGAGACAATGTACAGAGAGAGGTAGTACAGAGAGAGGGTGCACAGAGAGAGAGAGAGAGACAGGGTACAGAGAGAGAGAAAGAAGGCACAGAGAGAGAGAGGGAGCACAGAGAGAGAGACAAGGTACACAGAGAGATATTGCAGAGAGAGAGAGACAGGGTACACAGAGAGAGAGCACAGAGAGAGAGAGACAGGGTACACAGACAGAGAGAGAGAAGGAGTACAGTGAGAGGGCACTCATAGAGAGAGAGTGACAGGGTACACAGAGAGACAGGGTACACAGAGAGAGAGAGGGTACACAGAGAGACAGGGTACACAGAGAGAGAGAGAAGGTACACAGAGAGACAGGGTACACAGAGAGAGAGAGAGGGTACACAGAGAGAGAGACAGGGTACACAGAGAGACAGGGTACACAGAGAGAGATTGGGTACACACAGAGAGAGACAGGGTACACAGAGAGACAGGGTACACAGAGAGAGAGACAGGGTACACAGAGAGATATTGCAGAAAGAGAGACAGGGTACACAGAGAGAGGGCGCAGAGAGAGAGAGACAGGGTACACAGACAGAGAGAGAGAAGGAGTACAGTGAGAGGGCACTCATAGAGAGAGAGTGACAGGGTACACAGAGAGACAGGGTACACAGAGAGAGAGACAGGGTACACAGAGAGAGAGACAGGGTACACACAGAGAGAGACAGGGTACACACACACAGAGTGCACGCAAAAAGACAGAAGACACAATTTGTAAGACAATATTATACTGTCATTTATGACGGACAAGTGACTAGTATATATATATATATATGTGTGTGTACAAGAAAAATATATATATTTATTTATTTATAAAGGGTGAGGTCGGCTGGGTGTCCGGTAATCCAGATGAATAATCAGAGTATTGCAGTATATAGTGATACCTTTTTTTATTTAATAAACATAAAATTAAATAATATGACTAACATTAGAGAGCTTCCTCGCTTCCTCGGGTCTTTTGCTCCGGACTTGATATGTTTTTCCAATACAAAAGGTATCACTATATACTGCAATACTCTGATTATATATATATAAATGACCTGCCCATCTTGGGTGACCCTACATGGTTTAGCTCACAGCTTCATTGTGGTACACAACCTCTTCACCATAAGTGTCTGTCACTTCCTGATTGGATTTTACCTCTTGTTCCTCTGGGGGATATAGCGGATAATAACTGTTATATGTGATGTCTCAGGTCACGCTACATGTCCCTGTATGTGACGTGTGTGCAGTGTGTGCAGTTATATGTATTTTATATACAAAGACCATGTGATTTTAGTAAATGTCTTTATGTGGATGATGATAAATGATCTCTTCGGGTACAAATAATACGCCCCTAAGTGGATCAGCCTCCCAGTAGTAGGATCAAGCATGCCTTGGTTAAGCATAACCTCATCCTAAATTACACAAAGGAAAACATAATGGGCAGATTACAATGGGCTTTATCAGTGGCGGAGTTAGTGACTGGAGGGCCCCGGTGCAGAAATAAAATATTGCCCCTCCCTCAAAAATCCCCAGTTTAGGCCCCTCTCTGGTAATATATATATATATATATATATATATATATATATATATATATATATATATATATATATATATATATATATATGAATAATCAGAGTATTGCAGTATATAGTGATAACTTTTGTATTGGACAGACATATTCATAGTTTTCATAACGAGCTTTCGAGAGCTTCCTCTCTTTGTCGAGTTAGAGGCAATACTGATTATAGATTCATAAATGAAGTAAAACATTCCAGGATTCACAAATAATGTTCTGTTCAGCCAGCTGTGCAAGTGTGTAGGGGTGCCAACCAGAGTAAATAAATTAGGGTCGTAAATAGTTTCACATCTAAGGAACCATAGAGCTGTAACCAAACACAAGAAGAAGGCAGACAACAAAAATAACATGTATATATGTATCTATCTATCTATCTATCTATCTATATATATATATATATATATATATATATATATATATATATATATATATGTATATATATATCCATAATCATGAATGTTAGAGGTTACAAGACATTTTTGTAATGAGATAAAAATTCTATATCTACATTAAGGCCTGAGTTATTACTGTTAAAATAGATTAAAATAGATAAAAAATAGACAAAATAGTATTGCCTCTGACTCAACAAAGAGAGGAAGCTCTCAAAAACTCGTTATGAAACCTATGAATATTTCTGTCCAATAAAAAAGGTATCATTATATACTGCAATACTCTGATTATTTATTCACGGCTACCTCACTTTTCATATATATATATATGAATGAGATAATATATTTAGTGTAGTGGACCCAACACCAGAACGCTCCTCCCCCCACCCCCTCAGGACCCCCTGGTATTCTTCTCCTACCTGCTCAACGGATTCCCTGCCCTGGCAAAAAAAACAAGCGCAAGCAGGGGAAGAATATGAAGATCTGTAAGATGTGGGTGCGCAGATGGTGCGGGGGCTTAGTGCGCCAAGGGCCCTGTATTACTATTACTTCAAAAGATTGAATTAAATATAATATTATATATCATAAAAAATAATAATATAAGATATAAAATTATACCAACTCTGACCATGTGTCGTGACCCTGTATTTATTCCATAATAATGGATTTATAACTGTAAATAATGGAGTAACAGCTTCTTGAACGATGATTCTAAATAAAAAAATGTAAAGTCCTGAATCTCATCAGTGAGTGTCATGGGTCTGGGAAAAATAGAGAACTAGAAGAGAACAAACAAAAACAGATACTAAAGCCATTTTGTTGTTGTTATGTCATTCAGTCGTGTCCAACTGATATGAGGTCACATCATGGAGCCAGGACGGATGGTGGAATTAGCATATAACGGAGTAATAGAGACCGAGCTGGTGGGAGGGACTGGGAGGATGTAAGAAAGGTCCTGGTAGTTGATGTACAATGTCACTATCAGGGATTATTTGGGACTAGGACAAAGAAGATAGTAAATCCCTCACTTATATCAGATAGTAAATCCCTCACTTATATTAGATAGTAAGTCCATCACTAATATTAAATAGTAAATCCCTCACTTATGTTAGATAGTAAATCCCTCACTCATATTTGATAGTAAATCCCGCCCTCATATTAGATAGTAAATCCTTCACTCATATTAGAAAGTAAATCCCCCACTTATATTAGATAGTAAATCCATCCCTCATTTCAGATAGTAAATCCCTCACTTATATTAGATAGTAAATCCCTCACTCATATTTGATAGTAAATCCCGCACTCATATTAGATAGTAAATTCCTCACTTATATTAGATAGTAAATCCCCCACTTATATTAGATAGTAAATCCCTCCCTCATATTAGATAGTAAATCCCTCACTTATATTAGATAGTAAATCCCTCACTCATATTTGATAGTAAATCCCTCCCTCATATTAGATAGTAAATCCCTCACTTATATTAGATAGTAAATCCCGCACTCATATTAGATAGTAAATCCCTCACTCATATTCGATAGTAAATCCCTCACTTATATTAGATAATAAATTCTCACTTATATTTGATAGTAAATCCCTCACTCATATTTGATAGTAAATCCTGCACTCATATTAGATAGTAAATCCTTCACTCATATTGGATAGTTAATTCCTCACTTATATTAGATAATAAATCCCTCACTTATATTTGATAGTAAATCCCTCAATCATATTTGATAGTAAATCCTGCACTCTTATTAGATAGTAAATCCCGCCCTCATATTTGATAGCAAATCCCGCACTCATATTAGATAGTAAATCCTTCACTCATATTGGATAGTTAATTCCTTACTTATATTAGATAATAAATCCCTCACTTATATTTGATAGTAAATCCCGCACTCATATTAGATAGTAAATCCTTCACTCATATTGGATAGTTAATTCCTCACTTATATTAGATAATAAATCCCTCACTTATATTTGATAGTAAATCCCTCCCTCATATTAGATAGTAAATCCCTCACTTATATTAGATAGTAAATCCCGCACTCATATTAGATAGTAAATCCCTCACTCATATTCGATAGTAAATCCCTCACTTATATTAGATAATAAATCCCTCACTTATATTTGATAGTAAATCCCTCACTCATATTTGATAGTAAATCCTGCACTCTTATTAGATAGTAAATCCCGCCCTCATATTTGATAGTAAATCCCGCACTCATATTAGATAGTAAATCCTTCACTCATATTGGATAGTTAATTCCTCACTTATATTAGATAGTAATTCCCTCACTCATATTAGATAATAAATCCCCCACTTATATTAGATAGTAAATCCCTCACTCATATTAGATAGTAAATCCCTCACTTATATCAGATAGTAAATCCCTCACTCATATTAGATAGTAAATCCCTCAATCATATTTGATAGTAAATCCCTCACTTATATTAGATAGTAAATTTTTCACTTATATTAGATTGTAAATCCCTCACTCATATTAGATAATAAATCCCTCACTCATATTAGATAATAAATCCCTCACTTATATTAGATAGTAAATCCCTCACTTATATTAGATAATAAATCCCCCACTTATATTATATAGTAAATCCTGCCCTCATATTTGATAGTAAATCCCTCACTCATATTAGATAATAAATCCCTCACTTATATTAGATTGTAAATCCCTCAGTCATATTAGATAATAAATCCCCCACTTATATTATATAGTAAATCCTGCCCTCAAATTAGATAGTAAATCCCTAACTCATATCAGATAGTAAATCCCTCCCTCATATTAGATAGTAAATTCCTCACTCATATTAGATAGTAAATCCCTCACTCATATTATATAGTATATTCCTCACCTCACTCATATTAGATAATAAATCCCTCACTCATATTAGATAGTAAATCCCTCAATCATATTTGATAGCAAATCCCTCACTTATATTAGATAGTAAATTCCTCACTTATATTAGATAGTAAATCCCTCACTCATATTAGATAATAAATCCCTCACTCATATTAGATAGTAAATCCCTCAATCATATTTGATAGTAAATCCCTCACTTATATTAGAAAGTAAATCCCTCACTCATATTAGATAGTAAATCTCTCACTTATTCTAGATAGTAAATCCCTCACTCATATTAGATAATAAATCCCCCACTTATATTAGATAGTAAATCCTGCCCTCATATTTGATAGTAAATCCCTCACTCATATTAGATAATAAATCCCTCACTTATATTAGATTGTAAATCCCTCAGTCATATTAGATAGTAAATCCTGCCCTCATATTAGATAGTAAATTCCTCACTCATATTAGATAGTAAATCCCTCACTCATATTATATAGTATATTCCTCACCTCACTCATATTAGATAATAAATCCCTCACTTATATTAGATAGTAAATCCCTCACTCATATTAGATAATAAATCCCTCACTTATATTACATAGTAAATCCCTCACTCATATTAGATAGTAAATCCTGCACTTATATTAGATAGTAAATCCTGCACATATTAGATAGTAAATCCTGCACTTATATTAGATAGTAAATCCCTCACTTATATTAGATAGTTAATTCCTCCCTCATATTAGATAGTAAATCCAGCACTTATATTAGATAGTAAATCCCTCACTTATATTAGATAGTAAATCCTGCACTTATATTAGATATTATATCCCGCACTTATATTAGATAGTAAATCCCTCACTTATATTAGATAGTAAATCCCCAACTCATATTTGATAGTAAATCCCGCACTCATATCAGATAGTAAATTCCTCACTCATATTAGATAGTAAATCCCTCACTCATATTATATAGTAAATTCCTCACCTCACTCATATTAGATAATAAATCCCTCACTCAAATTAGATAGTAAATCCCTCACTCACATTAGATATTAAATCCCTCACTCATATTAGATAGTAAATCCCTCACTCACATTAGATAGTAAATCCCTCACTCATATCAGATAGTAAATCCCTCACTCATATTAGATAGTAAATCCCTCACTTATATTAGATAGTAAATCCCTCATTTATATTAGATAGTAAATCCCTCATATCCATGGCCTGTAACAATTGGTTCTGGTTACTGTGCGCAGAGTAATGTGGAACAAAGCTGTGAGTTACAGGGACATTAACCTAAAACAGATAAGCACCTAATTACATTCCAATCATTGGTATAAAGGAAATAATTGGGTCTTAGTTGAAATAACATATCACAAAGACATCCTAACACCAAAGATAAAGCTGGTTCTTATACAGATTATATTATAAAAGACATGCTTATAGGTCTCTGAAGATCTCTGCAGTGACATGATCACATGATCAGAAGATGATCAGAAGACATGGGGGATAGAATACAAATACCACTGTATACATGGCTCCTTATAGGTATATGCGCACTGCATAGCATAGGATGGATTATACACAAGTTAGGAGACCTACCCACAGACAGTCACTGTTTCCATCTAATGGATCTCATCAGTGTGGGGTTGGATCATATCTTGTGCATTTGATTTTGGGGGAGCCGTGTATAAACTAGTATTTAGATTAAGAAGTGAAAATGCATTGTGAACTGATTTGCATGCCCCTGCCCAGTTTCCCAGAGTGCAGTGCAATATCTGTATTTCTGTGAATTCTGAGAAGGAAATTATTATTTTTCTTATATTTAGACATTCAAATAGGAACACAAACATACTATTGCGCCTCATCACCCCCTAGACTGATTCTCACCATAGACTCTCCCTCCTCACATGGTCACATCCCATTACATTCTTACATCCCAAGTCACTTTCTCACATCATTATGACCATAGATGCTCTTCAACCCTCCTGTCACAGGACCTAAACGCTACCACCTCCATCTCCCATGACATAGTCACTTTGGCCATGGGCAAGGACTCGGGGAAACACGAGTCCTTGCCTATGGCCAAAGAAAAGCCTTTTCCCTACATGACCCTTTAAGCAGCCTAGGGTTACATATTTACCTGGCTTTACCCAGATCATAAGCTCCATCTTCACCACGAGAGGAATCCGACCACAAATATATATATATCCATATGTAGTGTGTGGCTCGGGTGTGTATATATATCCATGTGTAGTGTGTGGCTCAGGTGTGTATATATGTATCCATGTGTATTGTGTGGCCCAGGTGTGTATATATGTATCCATGTGTATTGTGTGGCCCAGGTGTGTATATATATCCATGTGTAGTGTGTGGCCCAGGTGTGTATATATATATATATATCCATGTGTTGTGTGTGCCTCAGGTGTGTATATATATCCATGTGTAGTGTGTGGCCCAGGTGTGTATATATTTCCATGTGTAGTGTGTGGCTCGGGTGTGTATATATATCCATGTGTAGTGTGTGGCTCAGGTGTGTATATATATCCATGTGTAGTGTGTGGCCCAGGTGTATATATATATATCCATGTGTATTGTGTGGCCCAGGTATGTATATATTTCTCTGTGTAGTGTGTGGCCCAGGTGTGTATATATATATCCATGTGTTGTGTGTGCCTCAGGTGTGTATATATATTCATGTGTAGTGTGTGGCCCAGGTGTGTATATATTTCCATGTGTAGTGTGTGGCCCAGGTGTGTATATATATCCATGTGCAGTGTGTGGCCCAGGTGTGTATATTGTAACGGAGTTGGAATCATAAGTCCAATATCTCCGCTGGTATACAGTAAAATATCCAAGAAGCACTGCCCATCCACCCATATTGGACGACACTCAATTGGGAGTCAAAGAATTCTGTCTTTATTTTGTTATGGAGAATTATATATACATCTCTTTCCACAGGCAATACACATCCCCCATATTTGGCCACACAATACACATAGAGAGACAATAGGTGTGGTCACACTCCCCGGAGGCTACCTGGCTACTTTGATACAATAACAGACATTGATCAGATTATCCTTCTCTTTCTGCTATCTCTTCCAAATGTTAACACTTTACACAATAGGCTTTTCCTGCTACTAGGAGCCCCTGTAATAGGATTATCTATTAGGCTAGCAGACACACATATCTACAGTATAGCAATGTGATCATATTTTAGCCATAAGAATTAAATAACCATAAAACAGGGTAAAACAGTGATGGGTTCCGTTACATATATATATATCCATGTGTTGTGTGTGCCTCAGGTGTGTATATATATCCATGTGTAGTGTGTGGCCCAGGTGTGTATATATTTCCATGTGTAGTGTGTGGCCCAGGTGTGTATATATATCCATGTGTTTGTGTGCCTCAGGTGTGTATATATATCCATGTGTAGTGTGTGGCTCGGGTGTGTATATATACCATGTGTAGTGTGGGGCTCAGGTGTGTATATATATATCCATGTGTAGTGTGTGGCCCAGGTGTATATATATATATATCCATGTGTATTGTGTGGCCCAGGTGTGTATATATATCCATGTGTAGTGTGTGGCCCAGGTGTGTATATATATATATCCATGTGTTGTGTGTGCCTCAGGTGTGTATATATATATCCATGTGTAGTGTGTGGCCCAGGTGTGTATATATTTTCATGTGTAGTGTGTGGCCCAGGTGTGTATATATATCCATGTGTTGTGTGTGCCTCAAGTGTGTATATATATCCATGTGTAGTTTGTGGCCCAGGTGTGTATATATATCCATGTGTTGTGTGTGGCCCAGGTGTGTATATTGTAACAGAGTTGGAATCATAAGTCCAATATCTCCGCTGGTATACCGCAAAATATTAAAGAAGCACTGCGCAGTCTCACAAGCCCCATCCACCCATATTGGATGACACTCAATTGGGAGTCAAAGAATTCTGTCTTTATTTTGTTATGCAGAATTATATATACATCTCTTTCCACAGGCAATACACATCCCCCATATTTGGCCACACAATACACATAGAGAGACAATAGGTGTGGTCACACTCCCCGGAGGCTACCTGGCTACTTTGATACAATAACAGACATTGATCAGATTATCCTTCTCTTTCTGCTATCTCTTCCAAATGTAAACACTTTACACAATAGGCTTTTCCTGCTATTAGGAGCCCCTGTGATAGGATTATCTATTAGGCTAGCAGACGAAAATATCGACAGTATAGCAATGTGATCATATTTTAACCATAAGAATTAAATAACCATAAAACAGGGTAAAACAGTGATGGGTTTAGTTACATATATATATATCCATGTGTTGTGTGTGCCTCAGGTGTGTATATATATCCATGTGTTGTGTGTGCCCCAGGTGTGTATATATATCCATGTGTAGTGTGTGGCCCAGGTGTGTATATATTTCCATGTGTAGTGTGTGGCCCAGGTGTGTATATATATCCATGTGTAGTGTGTGGCCCAGGTGTGTATATATATCCATGTGTAGTGTGTGGCCCAGGTGTGTATATATATATATATATATATATATATATATATATATATATCCATGTGTTGTGTGTGCCTCAGGTGTGTATATATATCCATGTGTAGTGTGTGGCCTGGGTCTGTATATATATCCATGTGTATTGTGTGTGGCCCAGGTGTGTATATATATCCATGAGTAGTGTGTGGCTCAGGTGTGTATATATATCCATGTGCAGTGTGTGGCCCAGGTGTGTATATATATATGCATGTGTAGTGTGTGACCCAGGTGTGTATATATATAAAGTGCAGTGTGTGGCTCAGGTGTGTATATATATCCATGTGCAGTGTGTGGCCCAGGTGTGTATATATATATGCATGTGTAGTGTGTGGCCCATGTGTGTATATATATCCACGTGTAGTGTGTGGCCCAGGTGTATATATATCCATGTGCAGTGTGTGGCTCAGGTGTGCATATATATTCATGTGCAGTGTGTTGCCAGGTGTGTATATATATCCATGTGTAGTGTATGGCTCAGGTGTGTATATATATCCATGTGCAGTGTGTGGCTCAGGAGTGCATATATATTCATGTGTAGTGTGTGGCTCAGGTGTGTATATATATCCATGTGTAGTGTGTGGCTCAGGTGTTTATATATATCCATGTGTAGTGTGTGGCTCAGGTGTGTATATATATCCATGTGTATTGTGTGGCCCAGGAGTGTATATATATCCATGTGTAGTGTGTGGCCCAGGTGTGTATATATATATTTATGTGTTGTGTGTGCCTCAGGTGTGTATATATATATCCATGTGTAGTGTGTGGCCCGGGTGTGTATATATATCCATGAGTAGTGTGTGGCTCAGGTGTGTATATATATCCATATGCAGTGTGTGGCCCAGGTGTGTATATATATGCATGTGTAGTGTGTGACCCAGGTGTGTATATATATATCCATGTGCAGTGTGTGGCCCAGGTGTGTATATATATCCATGTGCAGTGTGTTGCCAGGTGTGTATATATATACATGTGTAGTGTATGGCTCAGGTGTGTATATATATACATGTGTAGTGTGTGGCCCAGGTGTGTATATATACCCATGTGTAGTGTGTGGCTCAGGTGTGTATATATATATCCATGTGTAGTGTGTGGCTCAGGTGTGTATATATATCCATGTGTAGTGTGTGGCTCAGGTGTGTATATATATCCATGTGTAGTGTGTGGCCCAGGTGTGTATATGATTTGGATGGATAAATAAATATATATATACTGTAAATCTGTATGTATATGTATGTATATATATATATATATATATATATGTATATGTATATTTTCAAGGTAAGGTTTGGGCCTATATGGTCCTGATTGATCATTTATAGGTTTTTAAGGTACGGCTTGGGCCTATATGGTCACACTTGGTCTTTTAAGGTTTTTGAGGTACGGTTTGGGCCAATACAGTCCTGATTGGTGTAGTGTGTGTTTTTAAGGTACGGTTTGGGCCTATATGGTCCTGATTGGTCTTTTAAGGTTTTTAAGGTATGGTTTGGGCCTATATGGTCCTGATTGTTTTTTTAAGGTTTTTAAGGTATGGTTTAGGCCTATATGGTCACACTTAGTCATTTAAGGTTTGTAAGGTAAGGTTTGGACCTATATGGTCACACTTAGTCATTTAAGGTTTTTAAGGTATGGTTTGGCCTATATGGTCACACTTAGTCATTTAAGGTTTTTAAGGTACGGTTTGGGCCTATATGGTCACACTTGGTCTTTTAAGGTTTTTGAGGTACGGTTTGGGCCAATACAGTCCTGATTGGTGTAGTGTGTGTTTTTAAGGTACGGTTTGGGCCTATATGGTCCTGATTGGTCTTTTAAGGTTTTTAAGGTATGGTTTGGGCCTATATGGTCCTGATTGGTTTTTTAAGGTTTTTAAGGTATGGTTTGGGCCTATATGGTCACACTTAGTCATTTAAGGTTTGTAAGGTAAGGTTTGGACCTATATGGTCACACTTAGTCATTTAAGGTTTTTAAGGTAATGTTTGGGTCTATATGGTCCTGATTGGTCCTTTAAGGTTTTTAAGGTACGGTGTGGGCTTATATGGTCCTGATTCATCATTTAAGGTTTTTAAGGTAAGGTTTGGGCCTATATGGTCCTGATTGGTCTTTTAAGGTTTTTAAGGTATGTTTTGGGCCTATATGGTCACACTTGGTCTTTTAAGGTTTTTGAGGTACGGTTTGGGCCTATACAGTCGTGATTGGTGTAGTGTATGTTTTTAAGGTACGGTTGGGGCCTATATGGTCCCACTTGGTCTTTCAAGGTTTTTGAGGTACGGTTTGGGCCTATACAGTCCTGATTGGTGTATTGTGTGTTTTTAAGGTACGGTTGGGGCCTATATGGTCCCACTTGGTCTTTTAAGGTTTTTAAGGTATGGTTTGGGTCTTGAATGGTCTGATTGATTTGCTTGATTTATATCACCCCCAGCTGCAAACCCTCTGTGCCAGCAGATTTGTTTGGACTCGTTGGTCAACTTACTGAACATGAACACACCGAGAAGAAGAGCCAACTAATTTTCCTGTCAATGCGTATAGATACAATTTTGATATTGCTGTAGTCTTGTCACATGATTTTTTTCCAATCTATATTGTATACCAATGAATTTAACACATTGTTACATTGCTTCATAACATTGCTGCAGTGCTGATCATGTATTTCAATGGGCGGGGCAAGTATAAGGTCATTAGGCGGGGCATATAAAGGTCATTATGTCATTGGGGGAGGAGTTAAAAGGGGCGTGGTTTGTGTAAGGGGAGGAGCCACTGTTTTCCCTGGAGGCCCCCCCCAACTTGAAAGTTCACCAGCCGCCACTGGTAACAACATATTGATCTAATGAAGATAATGATATATATATATACATATACATATATATATATATATATATATATATATATATATATATATATATATATATATATATATATATATATATGGTAAATAAGTAAGAAGCCATCTAGAATATAAAGTTTAAATTTATAAACACTAAATGTAAAGACAGATAAACACCTGTCTGTCTGTCTGGTGTAAATAAGAAGCCATCTAGAGTGTATTGAGTTCACATAAAAGTCCAGGTCCTCAGAGATAACCCTCCCTACCACAATATATACATATATACACTAAATGTGACACATAAACTCCCTCCCTCCAAGATATCACTTGAATCCCCAGGTCTGTGCAGCTCCACATAGATCTCTCACACAGTGACTGTAACACACACATTACAGGCCTGCGATACCATGTGAAACGGCCTGGCCAATCAAATAATTGCACAAGCGGTGACATCATTAGTTGCTCGGCAGATAAATACAGTAAAAAATCAGTCCTATCTTTACCGTTGTATGTGCAGAGTGAGAGACAGATTTATATATATTTATATATATGTATGTACAGCGTCACCATGGAAACCACACGTAAGAAACCCACCCCCTAATGTGCCGGGAGGCTCCTGCTGGTGCTGCTGAGCATTCTGGGATATGAAATTTAGTGAAGGGACTTCCGGTACACCCACTTCCGGTTTTATTAGCGCTTGCGGCCTAGAGCGGATCCGGGTGTGTGTCCGAACTCTGAGCAGGTAAATAAAGTGATTAATGTTCCAATTACTGATTAGGAGATAATACAGGAAGTTATGTGTGTCTGTGACTGGTTATCAGGTGTGAGTGGGATAAAGACCGGAAGTGATACCGGATATAATGATATTATACTATATACATAATACAGAGTGATGGGAGAGGGGCTGTCTATCTATCTATCTGTGTTTTCTTTTTGTATTTTGTGTGTTTTTCACTGTGCGTGGTTCGGCTGCTAAGTTCGTATTTTTAGCAGCTCGTATTTTTCCCCCCCCTAAGTGGCGGTTTCCTTTTGTAAGTGTTACAGGACGTAATTTTTTAGAGGCGATTTTTTTCAAAGTGCTACGGGTCCCCCAGTGTGAATTGTGTATTTGTGTTTTATGTTGATGTGTAGTTCCGCGGGTTTTAGGTATGATGCTCAAGTTGTGTGGGGTAGTGTAACAAATCCCAGTGTGTGACCGTCTCATGTTTATTTGTACAGGCCTTAAAGACATGTAACAAATCCCAGTGTGTGACCGTCTCATGTTTATTTGTACAGACCATAAAGACGTGTAACAAATCCCAGCGTGTGACCGTCTCATATATATTTGTACAGACCATAAAGACATGTAACAAATCCCAGCGTGTGACCGTCTCATGTTTATTTGTACAGACCATAAAGACATGTAACAAATCCCAGCGTGTGACCGTCTCATGTTTATTTGTACAGACCATAAAGGCATGTAACAAATCCCAGTTTGTGACCATCTCATGTTTATTTGTACAGACGGTGACAAAGTGACACCATCAGTTCTCTCAGAGTCTGACCAAGAAGAAGAGACAAATATGAGGAGTCCCCGGGAGATTAAAGAGGAGGAAATTCCTGTAAATATCAGTGAAGGTGAGTAATATCTTATGGACAAATTATCACTTACTTCAGTCTTTATTGAGGTGTATTTCTCCTTCATCTCCCACCCAAGAAGTGTTACAAACATCACAACTCATGATAAAGGTGAATTAAATCGTTTTTAAGACAAAAACACTAGATTAATAGTAAATAATTACAATGGTGAATGTCTATAATCTGTTTATCTCTATCTGTAGGACCTATAGATGTGAAGCCTCCAGTTGTCTCCAAGGTTGAACAAGAAGATCTGAATATAAGAGATCAGCAGCAGGTGAAGGAGGAGGAGAGTCCTGGGAATGGTAAGGATGTAATACAAAATAATCTCTGATGAGCACCTTTTTTTTTTTGTTTATGCAAATTACCCTTAGAGTTTAGTCTCCCTAAGGGTAATAGTGGACTCCAGACATGGACCCCTTGCTCACTGTGCCTTAGGGAGTTCAGCTGCACCTCACTGACGAGGCCCATAAAGGCCGAAACGCGTCTGGGGTTTGCTGTTTCTCCTGTTCAGGATAGAATTGCCTGGTATTTCGGGGCTGGGTCACTCTTTTGACTGAGACCAGACTGATATACTTCAGGATATTTTTCCCTGGGAAGGGCACAAATGAGCTAAAAGAGGTGCTTTCAGAGTGGCTTATCATGGCCATAGAACTAACCTATTAAGGTTAATTCCTTCTCTGATGAGCACCTCTGACTTGTTTTTTTTTTTTTTTTTGTATATTCAGTATAACACACATAGGACATATATCAATAGGCATTTATACATAATCACATCCCTTTATAAATAACCACATCCCAAAGGGCAAGTTCATAGTTCAATATATAGTTAAGGAATCATAAAGATTCAAGCATTTATTTATAATAATAATAATAATAATAATAATGTATTTGTGTCCATGCTCTGAATTAGTGATACAGGAATATTATAGTAATATATTATAAGTAATATGTAATACAAATCTGTATAAATATCACAAGCCCCAAGTGTACCGACTTGCTCATCAAAAATGACGTGGCAATAAAATTTTAAGCCATGGCAATGCTGTTAGCCACACAATATAAGGCTTTTGCTCCTCTGCGGACCTTCGGCGCTCATTGGGAGCCCCGCGCTGAGCGCCTTCAGCGCTCATTGTGAGCCTATCTCCTTGTGTACTTCAATTGTCCGGCTTTGCAACGATCAGCTTTTGGCGCTTATCGCGAAGACAGATATATAAGTACAGTGTACAGTGAATTAATAAAGTAATATGAATTAATACATGAATATACTTGTAACAGAGTTGGAACACAAAGTCCAATATCTCTGCTGGTATACAGTAAAATATCCAGGAAGCACTGCGCCGTCTCACAAGCCCCATCCACCCATATTGGACAACACTCAATTGGGAGTCAAACTGTGTTTATTTTGTTATGCAGAAATATATATACATCTCTTTCCACAGGCAATACATATCCCCCATATTTGGCCACACAATACACATAGAGAGACAATAGGTGTGGTTACACCCCCCGGAGGTTACCTGGCTACTTTGATACAATAGACTTCCCTATCTTATGAGGAGCCTCTGTAATAGGATTATCTATTAGGCTAGCAGCTGTAATAGTCTGAGCCAATATATTCTGTAGAACATAGAACAACATATCTACAGTATAGCAATGTGATCATATTTTAACCATAAGATTTAAATAACCATAAAAACAGGGTAAAACAGTGATGGGTTCCGTTACAATACTTTACCTATTGATATCTAATATGCAGCAATCAATATCCTTAAGAGCTAACAATCTATTTGGATTTTCCTGCATCTGAAAATGTACAGTTGGAGTGTTGATCATCTGAGGAGAAAGTGTCAGCAATGTGGCAAGTGTGCAGTGTAAATAGGCTGCGTGCGCAAGGCCAAACCGTTTTGTTTAGGCGGGTAAGGCGGCATTTTACAATCCTAATGTTATGAGTTGTAAGTAAGTGTTGTAAAATGTGTTACTTGGCTCGCAAGCATTTTCCGTCCGTCCCTTGTAATGGTATATTTTGTATCTGCTACGTTCCTGGCTAACTCGTACGTTCCTGGCGGTGATTTTCGCAGCTCTGTGTCTTTAAGCCTCGTTTTTATTTTTTACATCTGTCATTTTTTTCTCTCTTGGTCGATTTTCAAGTGCCGAAACTTCTTAAATGCCAACTAAATTTGCGTGCAACCTCACTCCCAGACGTCCTGGCTGTCTCCCTGTGCTGTGTGTGATGCTTATTTTTTATATTTTGTTTTTATTTTTCTGTGTTTTTGGTGTTTTTTGATGTACGCGTTTCGGCAGTTAACTTCATATTTTTTATTTTTCTAAGTCCCTATTTCCTCATTCTGCGTTATTGTTTTTTTTCTAAGTACCGGGGTCCGCATTTGTGGCCTGTAATGAGCCTTTGGCTCAATGCAGCTGACGTGGGAGCCTTTGCGAGGTCCGCATTTGCGGCCAGAACTGCTGCCCTTGCTTTGCTAGCTCGCAAAGTGTGACGATGACTCGCAGTTTGACATTTATTTTATGTGATTATTTGCCAGTAAACTGTGAGCTCAGCACAAATTGTGCACAGATGCACTCTATGGTCTCTACATGTACACTTACCCACTCACCTTAATCCCCATGGACCCTACACGTACATTCACCCACTTGCCTCACTCCCCATGGACCCTGCACGTACATTCACCCACTTACCTCACTCCTAATGGACCCTACATGTAAACATTCACCCACTTACCTCAATCCCTATGGACCCTACACGTCCATTCACCCACTTACCTCAATCCCTACGGACCTAAATGATAATTTCAATGTAATGTTTTTATTTTAAATTGTAATTTTTTAATTTTAATTTATTTTATTTTTATTGCCGTGTCAGTTTGCAGGGGAGCAGATTCCAGAGAGACACGCTTGTCTCCTGCTAGGAGAAATTATGCCAGTGACTGATTAATGCCTGGCAGCCAGTGAGCCCGGAGCAGCCTGATGTGCGAATAGCCATCTAAGTAGGAGGCCTAGGATACCCCCTCCCAGGAAAGACTCCCCTGGACTTATAAAAAAAAAAAAGAAGTTAAGTGGAAACTAACTCCGGGTGGGCTGAAATAAAGATTGATGCGGTATTGCATCGTGGAGGGAAAACCCTGCGAAATTGACACCGTCAGCTGGAGCAGAGAAGCGGTGAAACCGCCTATACCCAGCCCGATATAGTAAGGCTTAGAAACAGCTACCCGGTAAGGTTACACTAATTTTGAATAGCTAGCACAGCTGGCTAAAATCAATACTCACCTTCCACTTCGCATCTTAAGTGTCCCTATTGGAGTCAGGACTGCAGGTGCGGTAAGGTGGAACCGAAAGAAGTGTGTGGAGTGCTGTGTGCTGGGTCTGTCCTGTCCTGGAGGAAGGGTAAGTGGCTTAGCTGTGGCTGATACAGCTTTCTCTTTCCTTATATGATGGTGCACAGATAATATACGTGGACAAAGAGGAGAAGAGAAGGAAAGAAGAGGGAAGGGAAGGAGAGGGGAAGGGAAAAAGGAAAAGAAGAAATATAATAAGTGAAGTTATTATATATATATAAGAAAAAGAACTCCTTGCCCCTGCTGGAAAATATACAATCACAAGCGAAGATAAAAGCGAAGATAAAAAAAAAAAAAGAGAGGGGAGAAGGAGAAAGGAAAGAGAGGAAAGGAAGGAGAGGAAGAAGGGGAAGGAGAGGAGAGGAGAAGAAAAGAAAGGGGAAGAAACAAGGAAAGTGGAGAAAATAAGAAAGGGGTTCCCCAAGAAAGTCTTAAAGGATAAACAAGGAAGATCATAAAAGGTCTAACAATGTCAAATAAAAAAAGTAATACAGTTAATAAAACAAGACTAAAGGAGAAAATAAAAGATTCAACAAAACAAACAAACTTTTTTTCTCCTAGAAATAAAGGAACTAGTGCAGATTCCTCAAATGTAGACACCAGTTTAGACCGTACAGAAAATCAGTCCCCGGAAAAGTCTCCTCAGGGAAATCTGGAAGATAATTCCATTCAAGAAGAGGAAGTACTTACATGCTCTATGTTAAAGTCCATTTTAAAAGAATTTCAAGTTAATTTGACAAAAGATCTTTCAAAACAAATGTCTGAAATTACTGAATCTATTAATAATATAACTCAAAGAATTGAAGCTAATGAAAATGTTTGTGATAAAATTATAACGGACAATAATGCTATTTTCAACTATTTAACTGCCCTTGAAAACAAAAATGAGGAACTTTCCATTAAAATTAATAACCTGGAAAATCGATCCAGAAAGAATAATTTGCGTCTAAGGGGGATTCCAGAGGTAATCCAAGGAGAAGACCTGGAGTCATATGTCAAAGGACTGTTTAACTATCTGGTACCGGAGATGCAGAAAGATCATTGGAAATTGGACGAATTACATAGACTCCCCTTGGCTAAAGCAATGGACAAATCCATCCCTAGAGACATTATAATAAGACTACATTACTTATCATCAAAAGAAATGGTCGTAAAAAATGCTTTCTTAAAGAAACAGCTAGAACATCCATATGAAAATTTTAAGATATTTCAAGATTTATTAGCATATACGCTAGGGAAAAGAAGGGAATTTATACAAATAACCAGAACACTTAGGCTAAAAGAAATTAGATACAAATGGGCTCAGCCGGCAGGCTTATTAATCTATAAAGATCTAAAATGGGTTAAAATAAACTCAGTTCAAGAGGCTATAGAAATACTAAAAGAATGGGATATACATATAGAGAGTAATATAGCCGTTGCAAAAAAATTGGAACTGACAGCAGGAAATCTAGACTGGAAAAAATATAAGAAATAATCTCTGGAAACTGCAGAATAGGGATAAGGGTACTTGATAAGTGTGGGAGTAATGAGGTAAAGTGAAACGGATAGAGAAAAGTTTAGTACTCCTAGATCAGTAGCAAGATGAAGGGGGACAGGTAAATACTCACCAACACAAAGATTTTTATAAGATGATTATAGTTAGATGGTTATAATGATAATAGAAGTATGTTTTTGCACAAGTGTTTTGTTCTTTTCTTGTGAAGAATTACAATTATGTGGGTGCAAGATAAAATTAGAAACATCAGCACATTTTATATGAAGAATAGAACTTTAAATTAGCAGCAAGGTGAAAGGTGACAGGTAGATATTCTTTAACACAAAACTGATTATAAAGATGATTATAGCTAAATGGTCATAATTACACAAGTGGATTTTTCTTTTTGTTTATTTTTTTTTTTTTTATTCAAACGTAAAGAATCATGACTATGTGGGTTTAAGACTAAAATTAGAAATATTAGTATATCACCTAAAATATAATGGACAGATAGGGTAAACAAGCTCACTTTTTACCGTCATGTAAGTAAAATAATTGAAGTAGTAGAGCGTAGTAATAAGATTAGGGTTAGACACACTCACTAGGTTAGAACCCCCGTAAGCAATTGCCTCTAGATTGGAAAATATAATAAACACTATACAAAATATCAGAAAAGATAATCAAGGTGAAAAATAGAGTTATATATGGAAAATCTTAGCGGTATATATAAAATATACTACCCGTTGGATTCTTTTCTCCTCGGACAGTTAGAAGGTAATAAAGATAGACTTGCTATTAGCTGGAAGGTCAATATTTTGATTAAGCTAGATATGACTATATAAAGGGGGAGCTATGCTCAATTATAAACCGGCAAATCTAAAGCTTATAGATGAGGAGATTTCCCTTCTTGACTGTCCGAGGAACAAAAACATCCATCTTAAGGGCGGTATGCAGCGAATGTACCATATTCTCACATACTTTTTTATATGCTCCTGAAAACCTTATTTATAATATTTGTACCCTAGACCTTACCCCCTCGCTCAGAAATAGAGCGACATATTTTCACTTCCTAATATCTAATGCGTCTTGTAAAATATCAGCTGACATTTTTTTTTAATCTGCAGCTGGTTTTTAAGATTATTCTGACGGTTTTGTGGGTCTATTCTTTATTATATGTGTTTCTTTTCCTTTTTTTTTTTTTTTTATTTTTTTTATTTTTTTTTTTCCTTCGAGTCTTGGAGACAACCTCTGGTATTTTGTTCTCTTTTTAAAGTAAAATGCAAATAAAAATAATTTCACATAATGTTAATGGTCTTAACTCTCCAACAAAAAGAAAAACGGCCTTTTTAGAGTACAACAAATTAAATGCTGAAATCTTATGTCTGCAAGAAACACATCTAAAACAGGAAAATCTAAAATATATGAAAAATACAAAATTTACAACTAGAATAGATTCTACCTTTACGAAAAAATCAAAAGGGGTTTCCATCTTATTTAAAAATAGCCTGAAAATATTAGAAGAAGGCAGTAAGATCGACCCAGAGGGTAGATATATAATATGGACCGGACGGATTGATGGGTTCTTAACAACACTGGTTAATGCTTATTTGCCAAATAAAGGTCAAATAGGGTTCCTTAAAAACCTTCTTAAGGAGATTAACAGAATTAAAGGAGGTTGGTTAATAATTTGTGGCGACTTCAACATGATATTGGATGACAATTTAGATAAACAATTAGTTGGAGCTAACAAACTAGTAGCCCAAACAAATTGCACCTCAAAAGCATTCCGCAAAATCAAAGAGGATAATAACTTGATTGACCCATGGAGGATCTTACACCCAGGGGTACGCGAATATACCCACTTCTCTCACCGACATAACTCATTCTCTAGAATTGATTATATATTGACCGATCTCCCAACCCTAAAAGTAATTAAAAAGATAAATATCCGATCTACCCCGTGGTCAGACCACTCTCTAAATGAATTAATTATACAAGACCTAAATACAAATAATCAAAGGAAAAAGAGTAGTTGGAAGATGGATTCCTGGTTCCTGAAAGATGAAGAATTTGTTACATATCTGAAAAAAGAAACTTTGGAATTTCTTAAAATTAATAAGTCATCTGTTAATTCAGATATAACCCTGTGGTGTACGTATAAAGCATATATGAGGGGTATATTTATTGCAAAAGCAGCCAAAGTGCAAAGGCTAAGAGGTAAGTCCTTAAGGGCCCTCTATCTAGAACTAAATAGGAGGAAGGATATCTTTAGGGTGACACCAAATAATGAAAACAGTAAAGCAATAAAAGACATAAACACTCAAATACAAAAAATTCTTCAGCTTCAATCAGATAAAATATTATGGAAATTTCAACGGACACAATTTTTCGAAGGGGGCAAATCAGGCAAATTCCTGGCTAATAAATTGAAGAAACAGCACATCAAAAATAATATTGAAAAAATTTTAGATCAAAACAACATCCCTCAATTTCACCCGGATAAGATAGGAAATATATTCCAGGATTATTACACTAACTTATATAATTTAGAGATTGTTGGAACTCTTTCCATATAGTACACCTGGGAGTAAGATTCCCAGGTCATACAAAAAATATCTTTAAAGATAATTATAATGAAATATTGAAAAAAATTAGAAAATTGTTGAATGACTGGAGACCTTTACAATTATCATGGTTATCCAGGATAAATGCAGTCAATATGAGCTTAATCCCTAAAATTACTTATATAATGAGATGTCTTCCGGGTAAAATACCGGCTTATTATATAAAAATAATTCAAGAAACACTAGATGATTTTATATATCAGGGGAAAAAACCAAGGGTTAAAAAATCTATAATATGCAAGAAACTTGAGAAAGGGGGATTAAGCTCCCCTTCTGTTAAGGAGCTAAATAAAAAAATTATACTTACACAAGCAGCTGGATATAATTACACACAAAATATTCCAAGATGGTTAACTATAGAGGAATCCCTATTGGGTAGATCACCCATAAAAAATATACTTTGGAGCGTTATGTATAAACAGAAGTGGAGCTCAGAATTACCTCCTAACATTAAATATATTATTAACGCTTGGCACAAATATAAAACTGAATTTTCACTGGTCCAGTCTCCTTCTCTGGCAGCACCAATAGAGTTTCTTAATAATAACTCGAATGGATTATTTATATCCTCACTAAAATCACACAATATTAAAATTGTGGGGGATCTATACGAAAAAGGAAATCTATTGGAACTGAAAAGAATTAAAGAGAAATTTAATTTAGATAAAATAACGTGGTTAGAGTATGAAGGAGTACAAAGGAACCTTAGTTTATTGGGATATAAGATTACTAACATGAACAAAATGTGGAAAATGGAAGAATATTTAATCAAAGGTGAATCGTCACATATAATTTCCAAATTCAGTAATATAATCGACGAAAATACTCCCTTTGATAAAAGCTTGGGAATATTAGCCTGGGAAGCTGACTTGAAAATTACAATATTAGAGGAAGACTGGACTAAAATTTTTAGTACAGTTAAGAACTCATCAATCAACTCCTCATATAATGAAATGATAGTAAAATTAATCCACAGATGGTACTATGTTCCCAATAAATTAAAAAAAAATATACAGTAATTTAGATGGTCTATGTTGGAAACAATGCGGACTACCAGGTACAACCCTCCATATGTGGTGGGACTGTAAAAAAATTAAAATATTCTGGATGAGAGTAAGCAAAGAACTATCGGCTCTTATTGGCAAACAAATTTCCTGTAATCCTTTAATATTTATTCTACATTCGCAAATGGAAACTTTCCCTTTGGGGGAAATATATTTAATTTCACACATATGCCTAGTTGCCAAATGGTTACTCTTGAAATATTGGAAACAACCTCAGGTCCCCTCTTGGAAAGAACTAGAGAACACCATCTCAAACAACAGGGAAATTATGAGAACAGGAATGTCCGATAACGCACGGGATAATATTCCTAAGGCTACCCGTCTAATAAAATGGCAGCTCTGGGATCAATATCTAGCATTAAGCTAGAGAGATGGTGGTGATGAAGTTTCTTTAGTAGTGTCTCCTTGACGGTTTCCTTTTTTTTTTTTTTCTTTTTTTTTTTCTTTTATTTTCTTTTTTTTTTTTTACCTCTTCTTCTGCTCCTTTTCATTTTTTCCTCTGTTTCTGTAGATCTTAACAATATAATTGAAACTTGAGGGACAACAAGGAAGTTTTGACAATAAGATCTTGTTTTGTCATATCTTTGTATTGTCTGTTATTGTTTTTTCTCTTATATGCTGTAAACACATTATCTGTACAAGACATATTTTATATGAAAAAAATAAATAAATAAAAATTAAAAAAAAAAAAAAAAAATTATTTACATAAATTTTTAGTTAGGTGTTAAGATATTATGGATTTTTACAGGTACCCCCATGGTAGAGGATTAGGGTACTATGGAAGTCCATAGGGACCCTTTTGGTAGAGGAGTAATTTTAGATACCATGGGGATCCCTATTGGGGATTGTCGGTGGGGCATTCCAAGTGCCCTCTGAACACTTAGTACAATTTCTTTACTAATATAACCTCAGAAAACATAGTGCCCATTTTATCAACAGCATCTACTATTTTATTCCTATTACTATTTAATCTCCACACTCTCAGCATCTGGGTAAGGTCATCCTTTTTCAATGATAATGGATGTAAAGATTAAGCATATAGAAAAGTATTTGTATCGGCATGCTTAATACTCCACTGTGATGTCATTATTCAACTTTATGTAGATATCGTTATCACTTAATTGATTCAAAATCTCTTTCATGTAATTCCCATAATGCATAAGCACTAGGGAGCATTTCTTATTTGCTGGTGTAATGACCCCAATCTGTCTTTTTTTTTTCATTAGCACAATTCCTTTTTTTTTTTTTTTTTTTATTAATTCATAAAACATACATACATCATAATAAAAAAAGAAATTATTTTCCCAGCAGATACAAAACACACAAGTACAGCATAGCGATCCGTGACCGAAATAGACAGTCCATAAACACAATAGATCTATATTTAATTCCAAAGGTTATTGGCAATAAGAAATATCTTTTTTTTTTTCCCTTATCTTTGGACTAAATAACAGTGTTTATAGATCTTACAATCTTCAATAACCATCGACTACGATTATTTCTTTATCCATGTTCCCCGTTTAATATTCGTCCCTTTACTGCTCCCAGATAGTCCAATTGATAGTGTTTATTTTCTTGGACTTTTCGTTAATATTTTCATTCATCAAATCTTTATCGTAATTGATTTTATTGATGACCTTTTTCCACTTAGGAATTTCCAATTTATTCCAATATTTAACTACCATTGCTTTAATGATCAGTAATATATGGGATATCAATAATTTATTGCTGTGGAAATTTTTTTCTATCCCTATATGGAACAATATTAACTCCGGGGAACACGGACATCTTGTCCCTGCAATTATAGTCAAGTGTCCACAACATTCTTCCCAGAATTTTCTTAACTTATCACATTCCCACCAGATATGTTGTGCATTACCTTCTTTACCACAGCCTTTCCAGCATAGTGATGAGTTTTGGGAATCAATCTTTTTCATAGTTGCTGGAACCATATACCACTTTTGTGTCAATTTAAAATACACCTCTCTATACATGGTATTAATAGAGGATTTCCTTATTAACCTAAAGGCCCTTAACCATTCTTGCTCATTGTAGTCTATATTAAGGTTATATTCCCAATCTTTTATACTCTTTGTTTTCCCAAATTTCATAAGTTTTATCCTACTTTTACTAATTTTAGATATCAAATGATTCACCTGACCTTTAATCATGATTGCTTCCAGGTCGTACTATTTATCTATTTTATCACATGTAAATCCCTTTTGTTTCATTTTTTCTAGCATTATTCCATATTTTATCCATGAGAAGGATTTTGAAACACCTTTCTCCTGAAGTTCCCTTTGCTTTAAAAAGCTGCCTGCTGGATATAGATCAGCTATATACAAAATTGAGGTTTTTTCCAGTAGATTCCCTTCTATATTAAATGATTTATCTCTTAGTATATCTATAGGTATAGAAGCAGAAGGTATATGAAATAACTCTGCTCTGATTTTTCTTTTCCCCCAGAATTTTATAATAGATCTAATACCTTCTGGTAATTTCTCCCATATTGCTTCTTTTCCATTAAATTTCCCCAGCAATGTTCTTATTGGAGTAATTCCCACAAGCTCTTCCTCAATGTTTTTCCATCCTATTATCCTATGTTGTAAATTCATATTAATTATATGAGATATTGCTATATTTTCACTGATCGTTTTCATATCTGGAGATCCCATACCTCCCAGATCGAACTTTCTATATGTTATAGTTTTTTTAACTCTCACTTTATTCCCTGCATATATAAATTTATCTATTATTTGCTGAATTATTTTAATGATATAATCCGGAACTTTTTCCGGGACACATCTAAGTAAGTATGTTATTTTGGGGATGATACTCATATTAACTATGGCTATTCTGGCCGACCATGAAAATCTTGTTGTATTCCAATCATATAATAATATTCTGATCTGTTTTAATATTTCTGTTATATTATTTACTATAATTTTATTGTTTTGGAAAGTAAATTTTATACCTAAATGAGTGACATGCTTAGTTTTCCAATTAAATGCATATCATTTTTTAAATTTATTTAATGTATCTTGCTCTATATAATTATGAATAATGTCAGATTTCAGAGGATTTATTTTAAAATACGAAACTCTACCAAAATCTGTTAGCAAAAGTTGTAAATTGGCACATGAATCTATTGGGTCTGTTAATGTTAGCATGATATCGTCCGCAAATAGCATTATTTTATAATTGCTGTTTCCTATTTTTATACCTTTAATATTTTCAGCTTTCCTTATTATAAGGCCAATGGTTCCATAAATAACAGAAAAAGCAATGGGTAAAGGGGGCATCCCTGTCGTGTACCGTTACTAATCCCAAACCTCTCTGTTTCGAAGTTTGTACCTACAATATAAGCTGTTGTATCCTTATAGATAGCTTTAATTGTTTTAGAAGCGAAATTGTCAAACCCGAACTTCTGTAGTACTGCATCCAAGAATTCCCAACTAACCCTGTCAAATGCTTTTTCTGCATCCAGTGACAGGATTAGTGTGGGGATCCTTCTTTTCCGAATGGAGAACATTAAATCAATTAGACGTCTGGTATTGTCTGGTGCCTGACGGCCTTGAACAAAGCCCGATTGATCGATATGTATCAACTTTGGTATAATTTTATTTAATCTGTTAGCCATGATTTTTGTATATATTTTTAGGTCTATATTAATGAGTGAAATAGGACGATAACTTGTTACTTCTTCTGGATTTTTCCCAGGTTTTAGGATATTAATTATTTTAGCTTCTGATAGTTCTGACGGCATTTTCCCATAATTTTTAATCAAATTAAACATATTTTGCAAATGTTCTCCAATTTCCTTTTGAAACAATTTATAATATAAATGGTCAAAACCGTCTGGACCTGGGGCTTTATTAACTTTAGCTTTATTAATTACATCCTCTATTTCTTCCAAGGAGATATCTTGGTCTAAAAATCTTTGATCTTCTTCTTGTAATTTTGGTAGAGTCACTTCACTCAGAAATGTATTTATCTCTTTTTTACTAGGTTTTTTAAATGTAGAATTACTATTTAGATTATATAATGAGGTGTAGAACATCTTCATAATTTCACTTATTTTATCAGGATGAGTATTCAGAACATTATCAGGTCCTCTTAAACTATGTATTTTATTTTGATTTTTTTGTCTTTTCAGTTTATTGGCCAGGGGCCTCATTCTATTATCGGCCGCAGCCGCTGCGGGGCCGCAAGGACCGGCCGCAAGCTATTCTGCTATTCTATTCCCTTACGGCCGTAGGCTCCGGCAGGCTTGCGGCCGGTGCCTTGCTATCTCTTGCGGCCGATCGCGCCGGAGGAAAGCCTTTGATCTAAAACGGCCGCAAGAGATTTGCAATTCAATTGCTCCGGGAAACCTCTCTGCAAGGCTAAAAACGAGCCGCAGTTACTTGCAGGAAAAAGGTCTCGCTAGCACCAATTAAGCACATAAAATAGCTCAAATAAAGCCATCCTGCACTTTGAGAAGACTATAAAGGGATTTTAGGTGTTAGAAAAAATAGCACATAATTATCCTGTACTCAAATCCGTAAAATATTTCATTTTTAATATCCGTAAAATATACATGTAAAAAGTCCAGAGTGCTTGGAGCACCTCAGACACGCCCACGCCGCAGCCGGCAAATAAACAGTTAATTTGAACTCGGGTTTGGGCAGATGTGCAAGCTTGAGAGTGGGTTCCTTTTAATCCTCATGTCCCCCAATATGATCCCTAGCATTTACAGAGCTGTACAGTGCAGGCTTGAATTTATTTTTTAGTTTTTAGATTTCACAGATTACGGCCGGTTCCAAGATATGCGGCCGGCCGTAAAAGGAGATCCTTGCGGGGCCGTATAATAGAATCGCGAGTTAACTGAACCCTCGCAAGGAATCGCAGCCTTACGGCCGATTTACGGCCGATAATAGAATGAGGCCCCAGGTATTTACCTGTTTTATTACCCATTAAAAAATTGGATTGTTAAAATTTCTAAATCAGAGAATCAACCTGATTTTGTAAAATTTTATTTATTTGGGCTTTCTTTTTAGCAATCAACTCTGATCTTTCCACCAATGGGTTCGCTCTATTTTCTCTTATTAGTTTCTCCAATACTATATACAGTAATCTCAAGGGTTTCCCCCTTTCCCCATGCATCACTGCCATCCGTGAAATCATTTGACCTCTTATAACTGATTTATATGCACATCAGAGCATGGATGATGAATCTACGGTATTTTTATTAATTTTAAACAATTCCTTTGTTTCCTTTTTTAGGAAATCCAAAGTATGTTCATTCTTAAATAGGATCGAGTCTAACTTCCATTTTTTCTTATTTTTACTTATCTTTTCTTCTTTTAAATTAATACATACCATTGAATGATCTGACCATGTAGCAGTAGTTATTTCTATATCCTTAATCTGTCTTGTTGTATGTATATCTGTTAGAAAATAGTCTAATCCTGAGTAGGAATTAAAACGATTTGAAAAGAATGTAAAATCCCTCTCATATGGATGTAATAATCTCCATGCATCGAAAAGATCATCATTAGATATTATTTTTTCAAAATCTTTAGAGGTCTGTTTAACAGTAATCCTAATAGTAGTATTTTCAAATACCCCCTTTTTTCTGTTTTTTTTTTCTGTTTTTTTTTCCCTCTCTTTTTCTCCTATACTCCCAGAGGAATAATATGGACTCCCTTCGTTACAGATAGCCTCCGATATACAAACATAAATTTAAACAGAAAAAAAATTATATTTCCATATTATGCTAATTATCTAATCTTAAGATGTTATTACTTTTTGTGTTTTAAAGTTTTTAATAATCTAATAAATATTTCTACGTATCTATAAAGTGCATATCAATAAAGTGCTTAATTTTCCCCCCGTTACATCCGTGTTCTCTCAAACATTTTACATCATAACTATCATTTTATACTAGGGATAATCTCAGTTATATAGGGTATTAATAATTAATTCTAAATTCTCAAAATTCATATTATTATTCTTTCTACAACCTTTTATATACCACTAGTAAATCTTTCCAATCTTCAATTTTTACTCCTTTCTATATATAAGGTGCTTCAAGTACTTTTTTTACATTTCTATATCTCTATAAAGTGCAAACAAATAAAGTGCTTATATTTCGTTACCATAATATGGGTTTTTTACTCCTTTATGTAATTAATTAAAGTGCTTCATATTCTATTATTTTACTTCTATATTTCTATAAAGTGCATACTAATAAAGTGCTTAAAATTCGCCACCATAGTATTGGTAATCTCTTGGGGTATGTGTGTATCCTTTCCCCTATATACTGTAGCCATCACTACTAATCCAATTATGTGTGTAAACCGTCCCAAAGGGGGGATATATAAAAAAGGAAAAAAAAACAGTAAAAAATGCGTCAATATGTAGTCCACATTTCTTATGGGGTCTTTTCCTCTCTTCCTTAACCTCTATTATTTTACGACCCATTCAGGGTTCTTTAAGTTTAGTTCGGTGTGAATTTTAGGAAGAGTAGAGAAGTCCACTTCTATATTCCATTTTTGTAGCAGCAAGATTCCTTCTTTAACCGAGTCTATTTTGTTCCAAATATTATCTTTCATTATAAATAGTCCCGTGGGGTATTTCCATCTGTATTTAATGTCTGCTTTCCTTAAGCTTTGTGTTATTGCCATATATTCTCTTCTTTTGTTCAGAGTGTATTTAGACAGATCCGAAAATATTTTTATTTTATCATATGGAGCATCTATCGGTGTTTTTATGGAATTAGCTTTGATTATTGCATCTCTAAAAAAAAGGGATTGAAGGTTGACTATAACGTCTCTGGGTATATTTTTGTCTAATCCTCTAAGGAGGGGAATCCTGTGAATATTTTCTATTTTGGTGTCATCTTTAGAAGTTTGAGGTGTTAAATTGTTAAATAGGTCTTTAATGTATCCTGGTAGATCTTTTTCCAGTATATTTTCGTTTATTCTCCTTATTCTTATATTTTTTTTCCTTGATCTATCTTCCATAAGATTTATCTTCATATTTAATTCTTCAATTTTATATTCCAAATTGTTTGTGTATTTCAGTAATGCATTATTATCCATGATTAATTTATCACATTTAGTTTCCAGTTCATTTATTCTTTTACTTATTTCTTTAACTGAATTTGTGTTTTCTAACATCTGTTTTGTTAATTCCATCGTAATCTTTTCTTGGAAATCATATAGAAGATCTTTCATTTTTAAATATGTTAATGGTTCCTCTTGTGATTTTTCAATATCTTCAGGGGGAGATTGTACTATTTTCTTCGGGGAGGAAATTACAGATTGTTCCAAAAAAGATGATTCTGATTGTGTTGTTTCTAATGTACTAATTTTTTGTTTTGGTGAAAAAAATTGATTTGTTTCTGGAGCTCCTGTCTTCTTCTCCTTACTTTTTATTTTCATAGCATTTGGGGGTTTCTTATTTGCCATCTTGTTATTTTTGGGATGTATTCCTGTGGTTTCTTGTTTTTAATCTTTTCCACTTAACTTTTTTGCACGGTCCTTTTGTTTTACTTGTCTTATATAATTTGTATTGGTTGTATCACCTTGTATAATGTCTTAAAAGGGTACTTTCTCTGTCTTCGCCCTTAGCCTCCTGCCTCTTGCTTATTTTCATAAAGCTTATTATATATATATATATATATTTTTTTTACCTTAACCCTTTCTCCTCTACTCCCTCTGCCTTAACATAATTGCATTATCCTTTTATTTTATATACCCCAATTTAGCTCCCTAGCGGGTTCTAGTTGATTCTTAGCCTTTTATTTTCAGTTTGATATTACAGGGGCATAGTATGCCTCTTGCAATCGCTCACCTTTATTTTTAGGACTTGTAGCTAGTACGTTTATTAATTAGTCTAAACTTTGTCTCCCGCTATTCTTACGCGGGGACCTCTCCTTGGCGCGCTTTTACGCGTATTCTCGCGAGATCTTCACAGGGACTATCTCCGTCCGACTTATACCAAACTCTGCATTAATAAACTTTTTGGCTTTTAGCCCCACATTTATCCCTGCTAGTAGCCTTGAGGTTTTGTCTTTTTACTTTTTTTTAAGGCATAAGGGGAGGCGGGAGAAGGGAGATGGAAAGGGTACGGAGTACATATAATTTATATATTTTTATAAGCTTTACTTAGCTGCATTGTAATGAGGAGGTCCTTCTCGAGGCTTCAAGGGCATCTGTATAGTATCTGTGGCCTTGGATCCGGTATGGGCCCAGGATGACCGCTGTCTGCTATCCATGAACTCCCAGCTCTCCTACCACCAGCTCATCTTCGATCTGGTGTGTATTCCACTTCCGGTACCACCCTCATGGTACAAAGCTCATTAGCACAATTCCTGATAGAAGACTTTGCACACACAGGAAGTTTGTATCTGCACAGTGGGAAAGTGTCAGTAACTACAGTCGGTGCTCTCCGCAGAGCTAATGGGCAGATTGTTAGTTTACAGAAACACCCACCCAGTAACAGGCATAAAAAATGACAGCCTGCAGCAGGCAATAATTGCACGTAGAAGTTGCAATATGTAAAGTTTGTGTTTATACAGTATTTGTTTTTTCTTTTAAATAACACTTTGCAGACTATCAGATATAGTTAAACAAAAGACCATAATTGATGATAATTGGTATTCACCGGATCACACTGCACTCTATATACTGTACATTCAGACATATTTTGCTTTGTTTTTGTATGATTTGACTTTTTATTAACTGCAAATTGGTCTCTTTAGATGATTATAATTACTATAATAGATATATACTAACTAATTATTTCCATATAGAAGAATGTTAAAGCTGTCAGAATTTACTACTGGTGCTTTTTTTTTTTTCCAACAGGTGGATCCAAGATTTGGAATAACATTGGAGAAGACCACATTTGTAACACAGTAGAACAACTATTTCCATGTTCTGAATGTGGGAAATGTTTCAGCCAGCTCTCAGATCTTAAGGGACATAAGAGGACTCATACAGGAGAAAAGCCTTTTTCATGTTCTGAATGTGGGAAATGTTTCAGTCACGTCTCACACCTTAATAAACATAAGATGACTCATACAGGAGAAAAGCCTTTTCCATGTTCCGAATGTGGCAAATGTTTCAGCCAGCTCTCAGATCTTAAGGTACATAAGAGGACTCATACAGGAGAAAAGCCTTTTCCATGTTCTGAATGTGGGAAATGTTTCAGTCGGGTCTCACACCTTAATAAACATAAGATGACTCATACAGGAGAAAAGCCTTTTCCATGTTCTGAATGTGGGAAATGTTTTAGTCATCTCTCAGCTCTTAATATACATAAGAGGACTCATACAGGAGAAAAGCCTTTTCCATGTTCTGAATGTGCAAAATGTTTCAGTCATCTCTCAGCTCTTAATATCCATAAGATGACTCATACTGGAGAAAAGCCTTTTCCATGTTCTGAATGTGGGAAATGTTTCAGTCAGCTCTCAGATCTTAATAGACATAAGATGACTCATATAGGAGAAAATCCTTTTCCATGTTCTGAATGTGGGAAATGTTTCAGTCATCTCTCAGCTCTTAATATACATAAGAGGACTCATACAGGAGAAAAGCCTTTTTCATGTTCTGAATGTGGGAAATGTTTCCCTCATCTCTCAGCTCTTAAAAGCCATAAGAGGACTCATACAGGAGAAAAGCCTTTTTCATGTTCTGAATGTGGGAAATGTTTCAGTCATGTCTCACACCGTAATAAACATAAGATGACTTATACAGGAGAAAAGCCTTTTTCATGTTCTGAATGTGGGAAATGTTTCAGTCAGCTCTTAATATACATAAGAGGACTCATACAGGAGAAAAACCTTTTTCATGTTCTGAATGTGGGAAATGTTTCAGTCGGGTCTCACACCTTAATGAACATAAGATGACTCATACAGGAGAAAAGCCTTTTCCATGTTCTGAATGTGGGAAATGTTTCAGTCATCTCTCAGCCATTAATATCCATAAGATGACTCATACAGGAGAAAAGCCTTTTTCATGTTCTGAATGTGGGAAATGTTTCAGCCAGCTCTCAGATCTTAATCGACATAAGATGACTCATACTGGAGAAAAGCCTTTTCCATGTTCTGAATGTGGGAAATGTTTCAGTCATCTCTTAAATCTTAATAGACATAAGAGGACTCATACAGGAGAAAAGCCTTTTCCATGTTCTGAATGTGGGAAATGTTTCAGTCATCTCTCAGCTCTTAATATACATAAGAGGACTCATACAGGAGAAAAGCCTTTTCCATGTTCTGAATGTGCAAAATGTTTCAGTCATCTCTCAGCTCTTAATATCCATAAGATGACTCATACTGGAGAAAAGCCTTTTCCATGTTCTGAATGTGGGAAATGTTTCAGTCAGCTCTCAGATCTTAATAGACATAAGATGACTCATATAGGAGAAAAGCCTTTTCCATGTTCTGAATGTGGGAAATGTTTCAGTCATCTCTCAGCTCTTAATATACATAAGAGGACTCATACAGGAGAAAAGCCTTTTTCATGTTCTGAATGTGGGAAATGTTTCCCTCATCTCTCAGCTCTTAAAAGCCATAAGAGGACTCATACAGGAGAAAAGCCTTTTTCATGTTCTGAATGTGGGAAATGTTTCAGTCATGTCTCACACCGTAATAAACATAAGATGACTTATACAGGAGAAAAGCCTTTTTCATGTTCTGAATGTGGGAAATGTTTCAGTCAGCTCTTAATATACATAAGAGGACTCATACAGGAGAAAAACCTTTTTCATGTTCTGAATGTGGGAAATGTTTCAGTCGGGTCTCACACCTTAATGAACATAAGATGACTCATACAGGAGAAAAGCCTTTTCCATGTTCTGAATGTGGGAAATGTTTCAGTCATCTCTCAGCTCTTAATATCCATAAGATGACTCATACAGGAGAAAAGCCTTTTTCATGTTCTGAATGTGGGAAATGTTTCAGCCAGCTCTCAGATCTTAATCGACATAAGATGACTCATACTGGAAAAAAGCCTTTTCCATGTTCTGAATGTGGGAAATGTTTCAGTCATCTCTCAAATCTTAATAGACATAAGAGGACTCATACAGGAGAAAAGCCTTTTCCATGTTCTGAATGTTGGAAATGTTTCCGTCATCTCTCAGCTCTTAATAGACATAAGATGACTCATACAGGAGAAAAACCTTTTCCATGTTCTGAATGTGGGAAATGTTTCAGTCATGTCTCAGATCTTAATAAACATAAGAGGACTCATACAGGAGAAAAGCCTTTTCCCTGTTCTGAATGTGGGAAATGTTTCAGCCAGCTCTCAGCTCTTAATATACATAAGATGACTCATACAGGAGAAAAGCCTTTTCCTTGTTCTGAATGTGGTAAATGTTTCAGTAATGTCTCAGCTCTTAATATACATAAGAGGACTCATACAGGAAAAAAACCTTTTCCATGTTCTGAATGTGGGAAATGTTTCAGTCATGTCTCAGATCTCAATAAACATAAGATGACTCATACAGGAGAAAAGCCTTTTCCATGTTCTGAATGTGGCAAATGTTTTAGTCGGGTCTCAGATCTTAATAGACATAAGATGACTCATACAGGAGAAAAACCTTTTCCATGTTCTGAATGTGGGAAATGTTTCATTCAGGCCTCACATCTCAAGGGACACATGAGAACTCACACAGGAGAAACACCATTTGCATGATCTGAAACTCACGTGAAAAAATGTTTCAGTAAGATTTGAAATGACACAAGAAACTCACACAGGGTAAAGACCAGTTGTATGTATGGAATGTAGGTAATGGTTTAATATGACTCCGCTGTAAGAAATTAAAGGGTAATTTCTAGAGATTCTATTCTTTTGAGAATGATTGACAAATAAAACACACCAATAAGATTTATGAATTAACATATATTTATATATTTCTGTGCACAAAAACAAATAATCATGCAAGAACTTGTGGGAAAACAAAGTAACACAAAAACAAATAATCACAAATATAAAGTTTTATGAAATAACAAAATATAAACAAAATATATCCTATATATTTATATATAAGCACAATTACTTGATATTTAATGGCTGGCTCCTACAAAAAGAAAAGACCTAAATTAGTTTAACCCTTCAAGAGGAAAGAAAAACAGCAAACATTTCCCCAGTATCCAGAAAGAACAAAAAAATTAATATATATATATATCCACATATCATCAGTATACAGCAATAAAGAAAACAGTAATTAGTATTTTTACCCCAATATATATATCATCAGTATAGAGGGAGAAAGAAAAAGAATTAGTCATCAATCAGACATGCAATATAATTACCCTGCGTGGATCAAAAATATTGAGAGGTATAGTTACCACCTATGGTCTACTGGTCACCTCAGAACCTCTCTGTGTGGGATCTCTATGTCCCCTCTCCTTCTGCCATTGTGAATTTAAGCTGTTTTTTTATATGATATTTGGGCTGTCTTCCCCCCTCTATATCTTAATTGGATCTGTTGACAGAGTAGACTTTCTCACAATCTTATTAAATAGATCTCTTTAGTCAACTGTACTAAAACAATTACCATTATCATTGATTATCATCTCCACGGGTGGTGCCCTGTATTTATGTGAATAGACCCCATAAATCTTGTCTATATGACAGATGTGAAAATTGCAATTATGTGTTTTTCTCACCCCTTTGATGTGTTTCTTTTGGAATTTAACCCGGGAATGACTGACTGACCTCTTAATGACATTTATATATCTCCACACACACACACACATATCTATCTATATATATATATATATATATATATATATATATATATATATATATATATATATATATATATATATATATAAAGGAAGAGAGAGAAAATAATAACATTATCATAATGTATTGTAGGCCAATATGTATGACCAATTTCTTATATATTCCCTATCACGACCCACTCTCTAGCTGGGGTCTGCTGACTTGATTTGGGTTACTCTGGACCTTGGAGTAGCTTTGATTACAGGAGCATCATGTCTCAGCCCTTGGTTTAGACTGAGCAATATTGACAGTAAGTCTGACGAATCTTACTGCAAGCATATGTCCCCGGGTAAATAATACATCTACACACCACGTCTTGATGAAAATTATGAACAACTTCTTTATTTTTTCACAAGTATTTAAACAACTCACAAAACCAGTACAGGGAGTGGCTACCCCTTTGTCCAACCCTTATCTTCCTCTTGGCCAATGCAGTAATCTCCAGAGTAACTTTATTACCTCTAGCCAATGGACTAGAGGTAAGCTCTGGGAACTTCCAGACCCCTCCCCTGGGCTGCCCACTAGGTGTGGCTAACAGAGTCATTTGGGCGCTGGCAGTCAACAGAGACACATCTCTTTGCTATGGCCCAGGCCCTAGTATTGAGGCTGGAAGACCCTGTACTATACCATTGTCCTACGGTGCCTGGCAGTCTGGCAAATCTCTTTGTTCTGGCCTTGCTATCACTTCAAGTGTTTACTCTAAAGACCATATGGCCAACTCCTGACTGAGAGTTTATACAATGGGGGAGGGTTGACTAATTAAAACATAGCTATCACTCCCCAATACAATATACAATATAATACTAACATATTAATAACCTATAACCATATTTCCCCATTCCCACATGGTATCAGGGTGGGGCAAGTTTTCCACGTCAATCCATTTTATGCAGTAATGCTGACTTTATTTAATGGTGACAGTGGAACCCCCTATTCATACCATTTACAAGCAGTAACTTTGTGCCCAAATCTTTTGTTCTTCCACATGGCACCAGCATGTGTAAGATAATCCAGCCCAAAATGGCCACTGCTGCCAGTCACAAAATGGCCCCAGCATAGTTCACACCAAATCCAATATGGCCCCTGGGTGATTCATGACAACACCTCCCCAAGCGTGGCAGGAAACATCCCTGATTTTTCCAGCTACGCTGATAGTTATGAATGTGCTGGTTTGGCCCTCTGTATGCTATGCCAGTTCTTGTTTGTCCCAAGGTGCAGAGTAAAAACCTCCCCCAGCCCTTGGCCTTGCTCCCACTGTATAGAGCAAATTGCTCTTCCCATTCACACCCACCCAAATAGTCCAGGGTACCTCCCCAATAATCTGGTATCCCAGAGTACAACAGGTGGGCCACAGTTTCTGTCCCATAGCAACTCTGTTCCCCCCAGCCAGTCCCCACAGATGGGCTGGGATCTCTAATACAGTCTCTGGGCCTATGGGATTGCAAAGGGACCGTTCCTCTTGGCTTTCTTCCTCTGGTCCAGCTGTTTCCGTTGCTGCTTGGGGAGCTACGCTGCTCCCACCCAAGCTGTGCTTACCTTCCTCCATTGCCCGGGGTTGAGCAACTTTATCCCAGTCCTTTCTGTTGAACTGGATCTTTGGAGTGGTGTCTGTTCCAGTGGGCCCCTGGACAATGGTTATCCAGGGTATCTCCCCACTTGGTACACCCTCTTTCATGGTGCCACTCTGCACCCATAATGCTTTTGCCAAGGCTGGCATGCTTGCTGCCCCCGCCTGGCTCTTTGTGCCCCTGGCACTCTCTTGCTGTGTGAGGTCAGGTTCCCTGTAGCCAGAAACCAATTCCTTTCCCTCCCCACAGTCTCTTACACAACCCTCCTGGGCTCTGTGCTTCACTAGCACCTCTGGGGACAACTCCCCTGGACTGTCAGGGTAAAGACAGTGGTTATCTGATGCAGGCTGGGGAATCTCATCATTCCCTTCCAGCCTGGCCTCTAAGGTTCCCTTCCCACCGTCCATCACACAATCATCCCGAGCCTCTGGCTCCATTAACAGTTCTGGCCAACACACTTTGCCTAGAACTTCTGAGGGCAGACTTAACTTATCTGGCCCTAGCTTGTGAACAGTTCCCACTTCCTCTGGGATTTAATCTCTTGGGGTATCAGGGGGCAGACATGGATTATCTGACCCCACCCAGGGAACATTCCACTGGGTCTCTGGCTCTTGAGGCTGGTGACTAGGCCCTGACACAGTTACTGCATGTTCTAGGGGCAAACATTCTCCATTCCCAGGAGTTGGCAAAGGAACAGTGTTTACCCCTTCCCACTCCTCACTTTGTTTACAGTCTAGAAATGCCTCTCCCCAGTTCCAGTGAGCATACTCCCTCTGGTACATACCGCCTGAGTTGTAAGAATACTTCTTGGGTATCGCATCCCACAATTCCACGTACTCAGCCTCCAGTTGCAGCTCTTGCTGAATCAGAGGTTCCAGCAAAGGAGCCTCCGGGAACCATGCTTCCAGTCCCAGACCCCGGCAGCGTTCAACAAACAAGTTATTATGCCTCCTTGCAGTTCCCATGCCACATTCCGGATCACCATTCAGAATCTCACCGACCCCATATTCTAGATCCAAACGAAAATAGAGATCCTCTCTCCGGCCACCCAAGGACTCTATCCTGGCAAGGTACTGTTCCTCCAAGTTCATCTCTTTCTCTACCAGTTCCTCCAACCAGCTTGCCAGCTCATGGCCATGCCATAATTGCATGAATGCCATCCATTGATTTAGCAGGAGTAGTCTGTAGTCCTCTGCTTCCATCTGCTCCATTTTCTGGTCCTTCTCAGAGTATCCCACCACTGCCACCAATTATCACGACCCACTCTCTAGCTGGGGTCTGCTGACTTGATTTGGGTTACTCTGGACCTTGGAGTAGCTTTGATTACAGGAGCATCATGTCTCAGCCCTTGGTTTAGACTGAGCAATATTGACAGTAAGTCTGACGAATCTTACTGCAAGCATATGTCCCCGGGTAAATAATACATCTACACACCACGTCTTGATGAAAATTATGAACAACTTCTTTATTTTTTCACAAGTATTTAAACAACTCACAAAACCAGTACAGGGAGTTACTACCCCTTTGTCCAACCCTTATCTTCCTCTTGGCCAATGCAGTAATCTCCAGAGTAACTTTATTACCTCTAGCCAATGGACTAGAGGTAAGCTCTGGGAACTTCCAGACCCCTCCCCTGGGCTGCCCACTAGGTGTGGCTAACAGAGTCATTTGGGCGCTGGCAGTCAACAGAGACACATCTCTTTGCTATGGCCCAGGCCCTAGTATTGAGGCTGGAAGACCCTGTACTATACCATTGTCCTACGGTGCCTGGCAGTCTGGCAAATCTCTTTGTTCTGGCCTTGCTATCACTTCAAGTGTTTACTCTAAAGACCATATGGCCAACTCCTGACTGAGAGTTTATACAATGGGGGAGGGTTGACTAATTAAAACATAGCTATCACTCCCCAATACAATATACAATATAATACTACCATATTAATAACCTATAACCATATTTCCCCATTCCCACACGGTATCACGGTGGGGCAAGTTTTCCTCGTCAATCCATTTTATGCAGTAATGCTGACTTTATTTAATGGTGACAGTGGAACCCCCTATTCATACCATTTACAAGCAGTAACTTTATGCCCAAATCTTTTGTTCTTCCACATGGCACCAGCATGTGTAAGATAATCCAGCCCAAAATGGCCACTGCTGCCAGTCACAAAATGGCCCCAGCATAGTTCACACCAAATCCAATATGGCCCCTGGGTGATTCATGACATTCCCCACCTAGTGAGTGAATGAATTTTCAAATAATGAGCTCTCTCTTGATTATATTTTTCTGTATAATAGTCTTTCGATAGTTTTAACCTTTGATTTGATTCAGCAGAATACAATAAGTCCAAATAGTATATTGGCAGCCTGAATAAGAATGAGTATTTTAAAGGTAAGACGTAAAATCGGATGTTGAGATGCATTATAAATAGAATCCCAGGTTGTTTTGGATAGTTCATCAATAGCATTCTCCACCATCTTTGTATGCTGTTTGACCTGTAACAGATGTTGTGGTGTTCTTTCCATTAACATATGTAAGTCTGTTGATAATGGTGGTATAGGAATTTTGAATTCTGGTACAGACCTACTGATTTCCTCTTCATACCTTAACCTTACCTTGATTTGGGAAATGTCATGGTAAACTGGGACTGGGAGAACTGTGTGACCATTGATTTTCAAAATGTTGTTGACCATCAGACAAAAATTTGGATTTTGAAATTGACACTCTCGATTCCCATATATCAAACTGGATCCAGTTGACACAATACAAAATTTGCCCTCTCCAACGTATGTTACCCTGGTCATCCCCTCATGCCACTTTGTTAATTTTATTGCACAGATTTTGGAAGAAGCCTCTTGGTTTAACTCTTCTTTCTTTGATGAAAATCCACATTGTTAATTTTGCTTAGTACAACAAGACATATGTGGTGTCTTCCATTCACCAGACGACTGTTTGACCATTAGTTGGGGTGGATCGTGGAATTCTTTTAACACATGTCCATCAAGATTTCCAAGGGAATGTATCTGCACCAAGTCTCTGTATATTTCTTCTGTAGACACGATAGGTAACGAAATGGTAAGAGGTATTTTCAAGCTAAAAGGGTTGTCATTCTCTATTGTTTGTCTGGTAATTTTACCCAAATCACGAATAGTGTACATGGTCACACCAGTTCCAGATTTGCCATACCATTTCCAAATCTGGTCATCTGTAATAAAATCAAAAATACGTTCAAGTTCAATATCTCTGAGGATATCAGTAAGTTTGCTGAGTAAGTAATCCCCATAACCTACACATGCAATGGCTTTTCCTATTCTATTTTCCTGGGCTTAACTGTTATTTATTTATATTATTCTATTTATTTTGTCCTGTAACTGTGTGAAAATGAATGCTATTGTGTGAATATTATATATAGTGATTATTTCCTCATTTTCTACCTCTAATTGCGAAATGTCCTTGGTCTGCATGCTGAATCTTTTCCCAAAAATGTGGAGTTCCATTTCTGTAAAAGATGAGGCATGATGTTATTAGTGTGATTTATTTAGATTTTAATTGATTGATGTGATACCACTTGAGTAATGGTTTTCCCTTACTCCTTGTCATTTTAAGCAGATAAACAGATGGGCTGGCTTTGTCTACAATGTTGAAAGGTCCTTTCCAAGAAGGAACAAAGGAATGTTCTTTCTTCCCAAAATCTCGTACCATTACCAAATCACCAACATTGTATTCAAAGGTTCTCACCTTTTTATCAAAATACTTTTTAATTTGTTTCTTGGACCGCCCTGAGTTTTGTGCTACAAAGATATTAATTTCCCTTATATGGTCAGCTACTTTTTCCACCCAAGTTTCAGTAATTGCCCCTTGTAAAATAGGGGTTGCAGTGGGGAGTAGTGAATGTCCAGGAGTACGCATAAGTCTACCAGTCATTGCTTCATAAGGGCTGACCCCGGTGGTAAAATGAGGAGTAGATCTTATGGCCATTAAACAAAGTGGTAAAACATCTTTCAGGTTGTAGGTTTCCCTGAGCAAAACTTTGTAAGCATTGTCTTAATGGTGCGGTTTCCCCTTTCAACAGCTCCAGATGATTGCGGGTGATAAGCAATATGAAGTTTATGCTTAATATCCAGCAATTTATGTAGCTGTGTGAAAATTTGTCCTGAATGATGTGCCTCTGTCACTGTCCACTACTTTTGGAAGTCCCCAACTTAAAAACAATTCAAAGAGTAAAGTTTTAGCAGCTGTAAGTGCTGTCTGATTTTTAGTAGGGAATGCTTCAATCCATTTGGTAAATACATCAATCACTACAAGGCAATATGTATATCCACCTGGTGTTTTTGGAAGGGGCCCAATGAAATCAATTTGAATATGGGTCCATGGCCCATCTGGAGGGGGTGATGATCTTAAAAATGACTTGTTTGTGCAAGGGGAAGGATTTACTTGCAAACAGGGGAGGCATGTCGAGCATTTAAGGTTAACATCCTCTTTAATTGAAGGCCACCAAACAGAATTCAATATTTTTGCTAGTGTTCTATCTGCAGAGTAATGACCACCAACAGGGTGAGAATGAAAAATTTGGAAAAATTCATCAGCACAATCAGGGGGAACACACACCACAGGAGAACCTACATTCCTTGTGTACATGAGAATAGAATTGTGACCCATATCTGACATAAATGCGGTGCTATCGGCCCATTCAGTTGGCATTGGTGCAGGCTGTCCTGCAACATGCCATTCCCTAACAACCTCATAAGGAGAATAAGATTTCTGCAAGGAAAGCAAGTCAGGTGGTGTAGTCACTTGCAGGGCAGAAACTTCAAGGGCCCTGGGAGTACTCCACAAATCAGCTTGCTTTGCAGCTTTCTTTGCAGCTTGATCTGCCAAACTGTTTCTCTCTGAGTGCTCAGTACCTTTTGAATGACCTTTAACCTTTATGAGTGCACATGGGAGTAATCTATGTTGTAGCAAATTCCAAATATACCGTAACAAATTAGCATGCACTAACAATTTTCCATCTGAGGATCTGAACCCATTATGCACATACAAAGGTAACATTGTGAGAGTGTTTACCACATAGGCGCTGTCACTAAAGATATTAATTGCAGTTTCACTGCATTCCTCCAATGTGCAAGCAATCGCTGCTAGTTCTGCAAACTGTGAAGAATGAGGGAGACAAGAATGCATGATTACGCTATCAGGTAATATAATGGAAAACCCTGTGTATGCTTTGCCCTGGTCAGGATAAGAAGACCCATCACAATACACATTCAACCCTTGCACTGGTGTGTCTGAGATTGGGTTTGGTGGAAGGGTAAGGACAGAGGGAAGGGGACATTCTTGTGGTTCTCCTTGGTAAAGAAGCAAAGCCGGTAGAAGGGTTGTGTGCTTTGGCGTGATGTCCAGATCTCTCTGCATTAACATCAATGTCCATCTCGAGAGTCGGGCAGAAGAAAGAGTATTATCCCCTGGTTTTAACAATAAGTTCAGCGGACTGTGAGGGCTATGTATCATTAGGCTTTGCAGTCCAGTGATATATGTGAAGTGTTGCATAGCCCAGAATGTAGCCAGAAGGTGTCTCTCGCAAGCCGTATACTTCTGTTCCACAGGTGTCAGAACTCGAGAAGCATAAGCAATTGGGCGCAGCTTATTATACTTTTCTTGGCATAAAACAGCAGCTAAGGCAATGTCTGTTGCTGCTACTTCAAGATGAAAAGTCTTAGTAGGGTCTGGCGATATCAATGCAGTGGCTTCCATGACAGCTCTTTTCAGGTCGTTGACAGCTTTTGTATGAGTCTCTTTCCATTCTGTTCTGATGGTGTCATCTGGTACATCCTTCTTTAGCAGGTTATACAGAGGTTTAGCCATGTCAGCAAACTGTGGTATAAAGTCTCTTTGGTACTGGACAAGACCTAGAAAAGACCTCAGTGATGTCTTAGACACAGGCAAATTTAGTCTCTGGATAATGTCCACTTTGTTCTGGTCAGGAAGCTTTCCTTCAGCTGTTACGGACATCCCCAAAAATGTGACTGAAGTCTGCATGAGTTGACATTTTTTAGGATTTACTTTTAAACCAGCAGCACCAAGCAATTCAAGCAACTCTGTCAGGAGGGCAAGATGTCCTTCTTCCGTCTCTGTGGCCAATAGTAGGTCATCAACATACTGGAGCACGGCTGATGGTTTGGAGAAGGATTTTAGCAATGCTGCCATCTTTTTATGGAATATTGTCGGGGAATTATTGAACCCCTGAAGCATACATGTCCATGTTATCTGTCGGTCCCTCCATGTGAAGGCAAACTTGTACTGCGATTCTCTCTCTAGTTTTATGCTCCAAAAGCCATTCGAAATGTCCAGTGTGGAGAATACCTTGGCAAAAGAAGGGATAAGGGAAAGAAGGGTAGGGGTTTCTCTGACAACCGGTGCACAGGCTGGGGTAATGGAATTTAATTTTCTATAATCAACACATAAGCGCCATGATAAATCTGTTTTTTGTACTGGCCAAATTGGTGAATTTGTTATTGATTCACACTCTCTCAATACACCTTGTTCTAATAATGAATCAATTGTTTGCTGAATAAAAGGCTCACAACCTTTAGGGAGGGAATATTGTTTTTGCGCACTGTGGGCACTACCAGGAATGACTTCCTCTCCTTCCATTCTACCACAATCATGTTTATGTGTGGCAAATGCATAATCATAATCCTGTATTATTTTTGACACTCTGGGGTCTATGTGTGTAGGTAAATCAAGTCTTTCCGGTTTCTTAATAGCATAGACTGCAGGAGAATCAGAAATAACACAATATTCACCTTTTTCCTTTAACCAAATTTTGTTATTTACAAAATCAATTACTGCACCATTATTCCTCAAGAAGTCAGACCCTAGAATAGAAACAGATTCAGGTAAATTCATTAGGTATGCACCCAGATCAAAGGCATTATCCCTAATCCAGATTTTAGCATTTCTGGCCTCCACTGCTTCTGTCTGAGACCCTTGAAAGGCTTCTAGTATTATTTGTTTTCCTGTGGATAGAGGGTGTAAATGAGGTTGTTTAGTGTGAATAATAGATACAGAGGCACCAGTGTCAATCAACATCTTCTGCCGTGGGCCTCTTTCCACAGCAGCTGTGATTATCGGCCTATTGCATCTATCCCGCCCGAACTCCACAACAGGTGAGAGAGATGCAACAGCTCCCTATGCAGAGGGACTGTGGCCAGCAATCGGATTAGTAACTTGGACTGCTTTAATTGTTTCCATGTCTTTACTCATTCTATCCAATTCTTGCCTCAGTTCTGCATACACTGAGGTCATTGGCGTATCAGGTGCTTTTGCTTTTGAAAAACTACAGTTTTTGGAAAAATGACCCACCTGACCGCATGTGAAACATTTAAAGGCTTCTCCCTTAACTAAGGGTCCTTGGTTTTTATTTTAAGGCTTATAATGATACTGACTATATCTATTTTGTGGTGATGGCCCTTCTACTGCAGAAATTCTGCCCCTGCTAGATTTATTTTGGTCTTTAAGAATTGCTTCAGCCCTCTTCAAGCAATTCAAGATTCTTGGAAACTGATTCTGAGGTGATACAGATAGACCCACTAATCTACGAATCTCAGGACAAGTTCTATTTAATAATGCTTTCTTAAAAATGTCATCATTCTGACTTCCTTGTGTTCCTGCTGGAAGAGTTAACTTATAAAAAGCATATAATCTATCTATATACCCCTGAACTGACTCTCCTTTCCTTTGAGTACAATTACCAAATGCTGAGTGGTGATCATCTTCATCTAAGCCAAGTGATTTTAACAATTCCTCCATGAGTTGTTGTTTTGTTGTAGGATGAACAAACACAGCTGGGGAAAGACTAGATTTTAATGAGCTGTCCAAACTGGCAACAATGACATCAAATGTATCTACATGATTAAAATTTCTGTGAATTTTATCAAATTGTTCTAATTTTAACAATACTTCTACGGGGTCACTCCCAAAATCAATATGTCCCAGTTCTTTGCTAAGGGAATGTATTTCAGTACTAGTTAGAGGCCTAGATATACTTGTTTCAGAAATTGCCAGTCCTTGGGCATCCCTTTTGTACTCAATGGAAACAGGAGCCATTTGCAAAGGCATACTATCCTCGTTCTCTCCTCTAGACAACATATCCCAGTCCATCTCCTGAACATCTCTCTCACTGTATTCTGAAACTTTAAAGGCAGCCACCACCGCATTTCTTTTCCTTAGATGTACTCTCAGGTCATTGATTTCTGCTAAACATTGAGAATGATCAGCTTCTTTATGTGCGGAAGATGCCAGACAGCTGATTGCTCCCTCTGCATCTTTTAGTCTTTCAAGAAGCTGCTTATTCTCGCTGAATAATTGTTTATTTTTTAATAATGTCTCCTGGTTTCCTATACTTAATGCAGCTGCTGCATTTGCAGTGACCTGTAGAGTTTTTATAGTCATATTTCACTCAGATATTTTCGATTCTAGCGATTGTTTCTGTACATTTACTATTTTATACTGCTCTGCAATCCATTTTGCCGCAAAAATAAGGGCTGTTTTTCCTTTTGACTTGGACAATTTTTTCTCATTAATAGCATTTGAAACATAAACAGTAGCTCGGAACCACGGGTCTGATGCATCCACCATGGACTTTATAATAGCTTCAGGGTTAGCAACTTTAGAAATCTTTTTCATTAGACCCTCCATTATTTATACAAATTTCTTAATTTCACAATTAACTTTGGAAAGAGGAAATAAATGAAAAATAAAAACGTACCAGCTATATAAACCAACAGCTTATGCAACTATACAACAGAAGTTTTAAACAACAAAAATACTTTATAATGTAACCACTTATATTAACTATCTCCAATACAGTTCATTCACCAGTAAACCACCCTTTGTATTAGTTCAACAACAATACCCTTATTAGCACTTCTATTCATGTAAACAAAAGCTAATGTTTATCCCAAAACAACAGATGTAACTTTACTGAAACCTGTGAAAAGACTACACAACCCAAGCATAGCAACCATATAACTTAAACCAAATTATTTTCTCACCAGTAAATGACATGAAAATTTGTTTAAGCACAGAAAAAATATTCTTATAAATATGTTTTAAATATCATACCATATCTCTCCTGGACCAAGGCTCACCAACTGTAAGAAATTAAGGTGTAATTCCTAGAGATTCTATTCTTTTGAGAATGATTGACAAATAAAACACACAAATAAGATTTATGAATTAACATATATATATATATTTAAATACACACAAAAAAAACAAATAATCATACAAGAACGAGTGGGAAAAAAACAAACAAAGTCAAAACATATTCAAGATTAAACTGTCACCAAATGTAAAGGTATATGAAAAATAAGGTTAAACCATGTACAGAAAAATATAACTCATATATATATATATATATATATATATATATATATATATATATATATATGGCACAAAATGGCTGACTCCTACAACTATTTAAGAAAGGAAAACCCCTAATTTGTCATCACTTCAGGAGAAAAGAAAATGTATATCACAACAGTATACAGTGAGATAAAAGAAAACAACAATAATGATATTTATGTCAACAACACATATAATCTCAGTATACAGTTTCACTCCCTCTATCTGACCATCACTTACTTACCTTTAACCTCACCTCTTCTTCCTCCCACCACCCCTCTCCTACCCCTGCCACCATCACGAACAGAAACCTGCTAGCACTTGACCCTACTCAGCTCTCCATTAATATCCAACCCCTTCTCAGCCCCATCACCTACCTCAACTGCCCTGACACTGCCTTCTCACTTTACAACTCTACTCTCTCTTCCATCCTTGATACCCTCGCCCCCATAACCACACGAAGACGCCCTCGCTCTCTTCCACAACCTTGGCACACAACTCAAACATGATACATCCAGAAATGCTCCCGCACCGCTGAACGGCTCTGGAGGAAATCACGCACCTCTGCAGATTTCCTCCACTACAAATTTATGTTACGCTCCTACTCCTCTGCCCTCAACCTCGCCAAACAACACTACTTCACTTCACTAATATCAACCCTATCCTCTAACCCAAAGCGTCTGTTCGCAACGTTCAAAACTCTCCTCCACCCACCACCTCCTCCCATCCCTTCCTCTCTCACAGCTGAAGACTTTGCCAACCATTTTATTCATAACATCGAAAATATCCGCAATGAACTCTCATCTCACAGTGGCTCACTCACTCTACCGTCTCAACTATCCAACCACACCCACTCTTCTCCCTCCCCCAATCCAACAGCCACTTTGAACTGCTTTGCCCCAGCTACAGAGGATGAAGTCGCTAGCCTGCTATCATCCACTCACCTTACTACATGTCCCCAGGACCCTATTCCATCTCAGCTCATCCATCCCCTGTCTACCACACTAATCCCAGCTCTCACACACATTTTCCACCTTTCCCTAACTACCGGCAAGTTTCCATCTTGTCTAAAACATGCCACAATTACACCCATCCTCAAAAAGTTCTCATCTGACTCTGACATTGCTTCTAACTACTGCCCTATTTCTCTACTTCCTCTGACTTCCAAACTGCTCGAGCGGCTCATCTATACCCGCCTTACCAGCTTTATCTCCTCTAACTCCTTTCTTGACACCTTCCAATCCGGCTTTCGGCCTCAACATTCCACTGAGACAGCTCTCACTAAAGTCACCAATGACCTGCTTACTGCCAAGTCAAAAGGTCACTTTTCTATTCTCCTTCTTCTAGATCTCTCTGCTGCCTTTGACACTGTTGACCATCCACTTCTACTCCATATCCTCTCCTCCCTCGGTATTCGAGACACTGCTCTCTCATGGTTCTCATCATACCTACAAAATCGATCATTCAGTATCTCCTTCTCTGACACCTCTTCTTCTACCTACCCCCTGTCTGTTGGCGTACCACAAGGATCTGTACTAGGCCCGCTCCTCTTCTCCATCTACACTTCCTCACTTGGTACCCTTATAAACTCTTTTGGGCTGCAATATCATCTCTACGCAGATGACACCCAAATCTACCTCTCAGCACCAGATCTATCCCCCTCTCTTCTAACACATGTCTCCAACTGCCTCTCTAGTATATCCTCTTGGATGTCCACCCACCATCTCAAACTCAACATGTCTAAAACTGAACTCCTAATCTTCCCTCCCTCTCCCACAGCGTCAATTTCTCACATCTCTCTTACTGTCAACAATGACATCATGACCCCCTCCTCCCAAGCCCGTTGTCTTGGGGTTCTTTTGGACCCCGCCCTGTCCTTCATCCCTCACATACAATCACTAACTAAATCTTGTCTTCTCCATCTAAAAAACATCTCCAGAATTCGCCACTTTCTTACACAAGACACAACTAAAATCCTTATACACTCTCTCATCATCTCTCGACTGGACTACTGCAACTCGCTTCTTGCTGGCCTCCCCACCACCCGACTATCTCCACTTCAATCCATTATGAATGCCTCTGCTAGACTCGTCTTCCGTACACAACGTTCAGTGTCGGCATCACCTCTCTGTCAATCTCTCCACTGGCTTCCCATAGCCTCCAGAATAAAATTTAAAATCCTGACCCTAACTTTCAAAGCCCTCAACAAGTGCACTCCCCCATACATTTCTGGTCTTATCTCCAAATACTCCCCCACACGCCCTCTTCGCTCTGCTAATGACCTTCTTCTTTCCACAACTCTTGTCACCTCTTCTCACTCTCGCCTTCAGGACTTTTCTCGTGCTGCCCCTATTCTCTGGAACTCCTTGCCTCGCTCCACCAGACTATCCTCCAACCTCAAATCATTCAAATCCTCTCTAAAAACACATCTCTTTAAAGAAGCGTATCACCTCCCACCCTAACACACTCTCAAATCTCTCTCCCTCCTTTTCCTCACACTATACCTTTAGGATGTAAGTCTGCGAGTTTTAATCCCACAAGGTGTTTTAGGGAAAGCACCATGGACACTGGATTCCAAACTCAAAGACAGGGCCCTCCTTGTTTTACTATGTTAATTTGTATGTATCTTTGTCTTGAACTTATCTTATGTACAGTGCTACGGAATATGTTGGCGCGTTATAAATAAACGATAATAATAATAATATCATTAATATATCACCAGTATGCAGGTGAAAAAGAAACCTTAATCTTTACACCAATATATATATATGACTATACCACCAGTATGCAGATAAAAAGAAACCTTAAGCTTTACACCAATATATATATAACTATATCACCAGTATGTAGAGAGGGACAAAAAAATATGAATTCATATATATATCACCAGTATATAGACATAACATTAGCAAGCCTTTCAGCAGTGACAAAAGGGTGAGAAGAAAATAATAGTTATTTGAATAATCAACCAGAACAACAAAATAATTACCCTGTTGGACTCAATAGTTTAAGGAATCAATATAGTCACCACATCAAAGTCTACAGCTCACTCTGGCCTTCCTCAGGGAGTTCCTTCCTTGGAGGTTCTCTCTAGAACTCTTCCCAGAACTAACTTCCATGGACAGTGCATGGGTTTTTATAATACATTTTGCTGTCTCTGTTCTCTGTAAAAGTTCATATATGTTGCTAAGTTAAATTAACTAGCTAGTTCCTAATTTTATATCCCTACAGCCATCTAGGGACTTCAGCTGTCTAACTTACAAAAGTTTGTCACACCTACCAAGGCTCTGTTTTTAGTGTAAATACAGGCCATTTGTGATGTTATTGGGTCTTGGGTTATTTTGATCTCAGTATGCTTAAAGCTGTTACCTTTTATAACAGTATCTGATTTATACAAGAGTCTATCTATTCAAACATCTCTAATTTATATACACATATATACACATCCACACACATATATATATATACATACACACATATACATACATAGCTATACAGGGAGTGCAGAATTATTAGGCAAGTTGTATTTTTGAGGATTAATTTTATTATTGAACAACAACCATGTTCTCAATAAACCCAAACAACTCATTAATATCAAAGCTGAATATTTTTGGAAGTAGTTTTTAGTTTGTTTTTAGTTTTAGCTATTTTAGGGGGATATCTGTGTGTGCAGGTGACTATTACTGTGCATAATTATTAGGCAACTAACAAAAAAAATATATATACCCATTTCAATTATTTATTTGATGATACCAGCCCAAACCAGTACTCCACCTCAACCTTGCTGGCGTCTGAGTCGGACTGGAGCTCTCTGCCCTTTACCAATCCAGCCACGGCCCATCCATCTGGCCCATCAAGACTCACTCTCATTTCATCAGTCCATAAAACCTTAGAAAAATCAGTCTTGAGATATTTCTTGGCCCAGTCTTGACGTTTCAGCTTGTGTGTCTTGTTCAGTGGTGGTCGTCTTTCAGCCTTTCTTACCTTGGCCATGTCTCTGAGTATTGCACACCTTGTGCTTTTGGGCACTCCAGTGATGTTGCAGCTCTGAAATATGGCCAAACTGGTGGCAAGTGGCATCGTGGCAGCTGCACGCTTGACTTTTCTCAGTTCATGGGCAGTTATTTTGCGCCTTGGTTTTTCCACACGCTTCTTGTGACCCTGTTGACTATTTTGAATGAAACGCTTGATTGTTCGATGATCACGCTTCAGAAGCTTTGCAATTTTAAGAGTGCTGCATCCCTCTGCAAGATATCTCACTATTTTTGACTTTTCTGAGCCTGTCAAGTCCTTCTTTTGACCCATTTTGCCAAAGGAAAGGAAGTTGCCTAATAATTATGCACACCTGATATAGTGTGTTGATGTCATTAGACCACACCCCTTCTCATTACAGAGATGCACATCACCTAATATGCTTAATTGGTAGTAGGCTTTCGAGCCTATACAGTTTGGAGTAAGACAACAGGCATAAAGAGGATGATGTGGTCAAAATACTCATTTGCCTAATAATTCTGCACTCCCTGTATATATATATATATATATGCATACACACATATACATACATATACACACATCCAGAAGAAGGAAAAAGAAAGAAAAAGACCTAATGCATCGTGGGCCTATTTCCCATTTTGTGCCATTATACATAACCCATTTCTTATACAAACAAACAGGACTCTATGCTGACAAGAAAACTTAATGTGAAATAAACACAAAACAAAATTTACTAAATTAAGACGTCTTCAGGTGTAGTTACTGCAAGCCCAATGATAATTCAATATATTTTCACCAATGTCTATCAGAAATGATACATGGCCTCAGGGGTCAAATCAAACTATTGTATGCAATCCTTCTTGCGATCTTCCTGCTCTGACCAATATAGAGTTAGAAACTCTGAACTCTAAAATTAGCCAAGAGGAAATATAGAAAGGGATTCAAGGTATGAAGTAGGCAAGGCTCCGGGCCCTGATGACTTCACCAATATGTACTATAAAAAAATTCTGGTACAACTAACCCTCCATTTAGTGAAACTGTATAACTCCATACTTGAAGAGCAATAAATCCCCCCAGAAATGACCCTTGCAGAAATAGTCCTATTCCCAAAAGAAGGCAGGGACCCTGTAGGTAAAAAATTATATTCCAATACCTTTACTAAATGGGGATATTAAACTTCTAGCCAAGATCATAGATGACCACATTACAAAATTTCTACCAAGGTTAATACACAAATACCAAGTGGGTTTCATTCCCCATAGACAGGCCATAGATAATATTAGAAAGGTTATAAATATAATTTACTAGTTCTAAAACTCCAACGTGCCTACTTGCCCTTGATGTCAAGAAGGCATTTGATTCACTGGAATCTCCAAGCAGTCCTAGGCAAATTCAGATTCAGTGGTCAATTCACAAATTTGATCAAGACATACTATAAAAAACCCTTGGCCCACCTACAACTACTGGGTTAAAAAAAGCCAACAATAAATATATGTAGGGGCACAAGGTAAGGATGCCCTCTTTCCCCCCTGCTCTTTGCTATAGAAATAGAGCCACTGGCCCAGGCAATTAAAGCTGAATCTGAAATCAATGGGTTACTCATAGGTCATCACCATTTAAAATGAGCCTCTTCACAGACAATATACTGTGCCCTTTGATGAATCCGACCCATTCCATACCAAAATTAATGCAAGCCCTACACACATATAGTTTAATCAGAAACAGAAAAACAGAAGCGTTAGCGATAGACCTACCAACAGAAGATAAGGATTAATTGCAGGAGGATTATCAGTTCCAATGGCTAAATAATTAATACAATACCTAGGCCTGAAAATCACTGCCCACTTAGACACCTTATATAAGGTGAATTACATTCCCCTCTTTAAGTGAAGACATAACAAAATTGTCTATATACTCTATTTCCTGGCTAGGGAGGATTAATTCGTTTAAGATGAATACCCTTCCGAAAATATTATATTTGTTCAGAACTTTCCCTGTTTTGGTGCATGTGAAGGATTTGAATGGCTTTCAGAGTAAGGTTTTTAGGTTCATTTGGCAAGACAAGCCCCCACGAATCAGTAAAACTACTATGTTTAAACACAAAACTAAGGGGGGCTTGTGCTGCCCGGACCTATAGGGCTGCACAGCTTTCTTACATCCCTATCGTACACTTGCCCCTGCACCAACCCTCGTGGACGTTTATTGAAAATCAGTCCATACATCCATATTCGTGGGATACTCTGGTTTGGTTAAATAGTGCCCTAGAGCAGGTCATTCGATTAAAACACCCAGTGATTCTGCATACAATTCATTACTGGAACTGGGCCATGACACACTCCACCTTATTCTCCAACCCGTCACATTTGAAATCAATAATCTCCCATCCGCAGGCCCTAAAGAACTGAGTAGGAAAATCAGAATTTGGTGGAAGTCGAGGGGGCTAGATAGATTGGGTGCCTGGATAGAAGAGGGACGACCTATCACTTTTGATATATTTAAGGATAAACACAACCTCCCAGTAAGCAAACACTACAACTTCTGTAAATTCAGACACTTTTTGATCTCTTTAATAAAGCCCCAGGGCTCTCTTAAGACAAAGTGTCTGTCCCTAATCAGTCAGAAACATCCTCTTTCTAAAGGAATAATAGGGGGTATATATGACATCTGCAACTCTTCTCTTAGCAACACCAAAGACAACTATACGTCCACAAGGGTTGGTGCATGGTGAGTGTACGATAGAAATGAAAGAAAGTTGTGCAGCCCGTTTGGTCCGGGCAGCACAAGCCCCCTTAATTTTGTGTTTAAACATAGTAGTTTTACTGGTTCGTGGGGGCTTGTCTTACCAAATGAACCTAAATGTTAGGGAATGGGAGAAGGATTTGAATCAAATCTGGGATATGAAGAAACGGGAAACTGCCTGGAAAGGCATTTATAGAGGGTTCCTTAATCAAATTCTACTGGAAACTGCACTAAAGATACCGCACTGAACATATATAACACCAGAAAATGACAGAAAGGCCATACTGCATTAGGGGCTGCCAGGTTACAGGGTCCTTTATCCATACCTGGTGGCATTGTCATATTGTCCAACAGCTATGGAAAGCTGTTTCACAACTAGCCACAGAGTTGTTTAGCAACCCAGTAAGGGGGGAATTAGAGGTGTATCTACTAGAGATTCTGGTGAAAACCCTTACGCCCCCTCACAACAAGCTCCTTCTATTTAGCTACCAAGAGCCATATAGCAAAGAACTGGAAGTCTGATAAACTTAATCTTAAACTTAAAAACAAAATAAACTATCTAGCAATAAACAAAAAACTGACTCACACACTGGAAGACTCTATTCCTCAGTACATGGAGGTTTGGAGCCCGTGGCTGGAGAGTAGAGAGGGACAACCCTTGCTTTCACACAAATAACATATCTTGGCGTGGAGGGGGACGGGGCTCGTCGGTCATGATGGGGACCTGAAAGCTAGAAAAGAGACCCTCTATTTCTAAAGAAGAAACCGCTCTCACAAGGTTGGAAATGTCATTACTATTTTGAATGATATGTATATATATATACTGTATGTGAACCAAATTGTTAATTTTTGTTTTGTTTGAATATGTTTAGTTTAATTTAGAGGAAACAAACGGGTTATGCAATCAATATGAACAAGATAACGTACGCATACAAATTCAGTTTACTTTAATTGAAATTTAAGAAATAAGATATAACTCTCAGATAGGAAAAAGAAAAGAGGAAGAGAAAGACACATATGTTAAATATTGAAACAAAGACGCAAATTCTTTATTCAATTCCCACAATTCAACAAGCCCGCAATTGCAACATTCTAACCCGCAGACATGTGGCCTGTATGACGGTAATTATGGACTTGGAATTAAATAGGGGCCATGGTCATGTTCATACAGTCACTAAATAGAATGGCACAGTTAGGATCTCATATTACATTTCTTGCTATACATTGTTATTTAATTCATCTATTTGCTTTTATCTATTCTGTCTCCAATCTGTCAGCTTCTTTGTGCTTCTCTTTGAATGTTGTGGAATATTTGAATTACAAAAGTTGATATTGTCCAAAATAAAAAGATCTGAAGGTTTTTTTGATGTTTTAGATACAATTTGATGAAGTTGCTGTTTACTTCTCCAAGGAGGAGTGGGAGGGTTTAACAGAGGACGACAAGGATCCCTATAAGGAGGTGATGAGTGAGAATGATCAAAAACTCATTTTACTAGGTGAGAAAATATGAAACTTTATAGGGACATTTTAAATCATGTAATATGTTAGTTGTAAAATGATATTAGCGTTTAATCAATGTCATTGTTCATATACAGGACATGCCAGAGTGAAACCTACAGTCATCTCACTGATTGAGCAAGAAGAACATCCCAAAGACACAAGAATATAATCCTCAGATTTGTCTTGAGGATTATAGAAGGTCTAAACCCAATAGTCACCATAGTTCCTATCACCCATGTACATGCTTTTATTCAGATCCCTATGGAGCCTCTCTCTACCCTTTATGAATTATCATGGCACCTAAAATTATCCCACTACCATGGGGACCATGTGGATGCCCGTGGTATCCTAACATACTACAATTTGGATCCCTATAGACGATCAAGATATTGTTGCTGTTCCGTCCTTAAGTCATGTCCGACCATGTGAACCGGTGAACTGCAGCACACAGCACATCTTTCAGCCACTGCCCATCTGAGCTCCCTCAAGCTCATGTTCATTGCTTCAATTATCTCATCTCTCCATCTCGCCTTCCGTCCCTTTTTTTATGTTACTTCCTGTTAATACATCACCATCTGCAGAGATCTTGGAGACCAGGAAAACATATTCAGTTAATGCCTCCACTTTCCTCCATTTATTTGCCAGGCACTGAGATTGTTGTTTTAGTACTCTCTTCTTTTGTACTCTCTTCTTTTGTACTCTCTTCTTTTGTACTCTCTTCTTTCACGCTCAACAATGTGCTCCTTAGTTCCTCCTAACTTTCAGCCATCCGAGTATCATCATCCACATATCTGAGGTTGTTGATATTTCTCGTAGCAATACTGATTCTGGCAGTTTTATCTCTTGTGCTTCTACCTCTTCAAAACCTGGTTTGCACATCTGGTAGCTCCTGGTCCATATATTGTTGGAGCCGAGCTTGCAGAATCTTTAGCATCAGTTTGTTTGCATGTAAAATGAAAAAAATTGTTCAATAATTGGAGCAGATTTTTGTACTGTTTTTGACGGATTTGAGCATAGAAAAACCTTTTTCAGCCCACTGGCCACTGATGAGTTATTCAAAATTGTTGGCATAATGCAAGCGCCACTTTCACACCATCACCTTGTGGGATATATACAATTTTCCATTTTCTTCTTACCTGGGTTACTTAAAGCCACATAAGATATCTAATTTATGTTCTTTAAAAGTAAAAGACTTTTAAAGTAGAAGAAAACAAAGAATATAACAAAGAATATACCCAAAAAGAAAGCCACATAAGATATCTAATTTATGTTCTTTCTTTGTTGCTATTTTCTGTACAATGTCACAAACTTCTGCTGAAAGTTCTTCTAGCTTTCTGTGTACCACGTCTAGTGCCTTACATCTATTATTTACCTCAACTGTATATTCACCGGTGATATTATTTATTTGATACCTTATTGGTCTGATGATTTCCCCTCTTTTCCCCAGTTTATTTCTGAACTTTGCAATAAGCCTTAGTCAGCTTCAGGTCTTGTTTTTGCTGACATCTGGTGATGTCCATCGTGTAGAGTTGTATCTGAAGGTAGTTGGAAGACATGTTTACTATTAGCAGAATTATCTTGACAGAATTCTACTAATCACTGACTTTTAGGCTGCAATGAGCGCTAAAGGCGCTCATTCAGGACTCGAGATGAGCGCTCATCACAAGGCCCGTAGAAATTTTAGGCTGCAATGATTGATGGGGCACAGAAAAAAAAAACATTGAAACATTTGCCAATTGTCTGCGAAAATTCATAATACCTTAACACCTACCTAAAAATGTATGTAAATAATAAAAACTTACATATTAAAAGTGTCAGCCTTTAGGCACAGGTCTTATGTGGCAACTAATGGGAAATCTCTGACACAAATGGGCTGCTCTATTTCAGCAAGACACGTGATCATGTTGTTTATTGTCAGATTGTGTAAATAAGAAGAATATAGCCCATGATACACAGGTACGTGTGTGACATAATGGTATTGCTGGCAGAATTCTTTGCTGTATAAATTTACCACATGGTTGCAGACTTGACAACGACCCCATAAGGGGACTGAAACACTGACTTGTAATCCATATTACAATGGTAAAAAATATTTTTATCTCACAGAAAAATGAAGGCATTTCTACAAAACCATTTTGTGACCACAACGCTTTTTATTACTAATGGGGTTAGAGACAAGGTCCTCCAATGAATGAAGGGAGCACACAGGAGGACGTCACTTACAGTTGATGTATTCACCAATATAGGGAGTGAGGTAATTGAAACTATGTGAATTATGTACATGTAGGGTCCATAGGGATTGAAGTAAATGGAGACAATGTATGAGTAGAGTCCATAGGGAACGAGGTAAGTGGGTGAATGTGTGTGTAGAGTCCATAGAGCGCATCATCGGATAATGGGGCCACACAGGAGGTCGTCACTTACAGTTGATGTATTTACAAATATATGGACTGAGATAAGTTGGTGAATGTAGGTGTAGAGTCCATAGGCATTGAGGTAAGTGGGTGAATGTACGTGAAGAGTCTATAGGGATTGAGGTAAATGGGGTGAATGTACGTGTAGAGTCCATAGGGATTGAGGTAAATGGGTGAATGTATGTAAAAAGTCTATAGGGATTGAGGTAAATTGGGTGAATTTACATGTAGTCATAGGGATTGAGGTAAGTGGGTGAGTGTACGTATAGAGTCCATTGGGATTGAGGTAAGTGGGTAAGGTAAGTGGGTGAATGTATGTGTAAAGTTCATAGAGAGCATCACTGGATGATGGGAGCACACAGGAAGCCATAATGTACAGTTGATGTATTCACCAATATATGAAGTGAGGTAAGTGGGTAAATGTACATGTAGGGTCCATAGGGATTGAAGTAAATGGGGACAATGTATGAGTAGAGTCTATAGGGAATGAGGTAAGTGGGTGAATGTACATGAAGAGTCTATAGGGATTGAGGTAAATGCGGTGAATGTACGTATAGACTGATATATGAGCAATGATTGGCAAGTACTACATTCTAGATCCCCCCACCCTTATCAAGCTCTCTAAGCTACACATTACATTACTATACTGAGCTGCACAAACAATGCTGTATATCTCGTGAAATATGTACTACAGAGATAAATAGTGTGAAGATCTGTTTTCCCTAACTAATATACTTTCAGATTTTCAAAACAGTTGTATAAAATAAGCAAGCCAGCTTCACATAGCCAGCAGATTCAACTTGTTGGCAGTGGTGGGATCTTGGTGGAAGAACCAGCAGCAAGGATGGGATATGGTGATCTATGCAGTGTTGTCCAGTACTTTCGGGGATTGGCGGAGATGCAGAAACCCATCAGCAATTTTGCCAAACCTTGAAATCATGGTCTAAGTCCAATGAAGGCCAGCACTGGATAGATGAGATCATGGACCACATGGAGGCCTGCAGAGCAGAGGTCATCAAGGAGAAAAGGAGCCTGATCACCAATATGACGGAGCGGCTATTGCTACCGGACTGCCACAGAAGAGAAGAGATGGGCAGCTATTCAAAATCAGTGGATGGCTTCCCTGGGACTCCAGCAAGATGAGGAGCTACCAGAATGGCTTGCAGAAGTGCTGTGGACGGAGCTTGGCTTGGAGCTTGGCTTGGAACATCAGAATGCGAACCTAACGCTTACAGATCCTGCATCACAATGGCCCTCCATCTACACACTTGGGCTGGTGGAAGGGCCTCCTCATGTGCTGCAGGGTGATCCAAAGGGTGGCCTGGGAACCGCAGAGTGATGGGAAATTCTAGTCGAACAGTGCCAAAAGGATGTGGAAATTGAGCCAGGCACAGCAGGAGAAGTGACGCTCAGACAGCTGGTCCATAGAGAAATGGATTTGGAAATACAGTATGAGGAGCTGCCTTTTACAGACCAATCTACCAATCTGACATTTCACAGCAGCACATTGATATTGTGACTAGCCTAGGTGCAACAGCTATAGGCAAGCTGGTAACCGAGAAGGCGGACTGCAGCAAAAGCTCCGCCACTGTGGATCTACAACAGGGCAAGGCCAAGTTATTCCAGCCAGCTTGCTAGGAAAAGAACCAGGCCAATCCACAAAGACAGAGACTATTCAAAATGCTAGCAGGAAAGGGAACACTCCCTGGGATCCTGTTGCCAGAGCCAACAGCTGCTCCACGTGCCATATCAAACATGGTGACATAATTACTGATGGATACCTGGGTAAACCCACCCCAGAAGCAAGTGTCTACAGTATCCAGCTTGGAAGTCATGGCGGCAGTAGAGCAGATGAACACCAGCAGTAGACCAGTCACCATGGAGCTACCCACAGGCAAGGCCAAACTGATCAAAATGGCTTGTCAAGAAGGAGATCATACTGATCTCCACACGGAGATAGAGGGAGATCAGGAAAGGGCGCAATCCCTGGGACGTGATGCCAGAGCAAACCCATGCTCCCCTACAGCTGAAGACCACATTCCCAGCAGCAGATGACAAGAGTCAAGATCCTGGCCAGCAGTGGCAACTGGCCAATCCAGACAAGGCACAATTGGAAGTATCTATTTTGCCAAGAGGTGCACCTGATTCCAGTCCAGAGGTCAAATCTAAGGATGGTGCAGTAATTTTGTCTGCTACACAAAGGGCAGAAACAGAGGTGCTGCCAACAACCGGTCACAGCCCAAGGGCAGATGGTGGCCACCATTCCCATCATGTCACTGAGGGCCAAGAACCTGAGATGTTTGCTATTTTTTCCCCAACAGATTACAACTTTGCTCTGGATTCAGCAGGGCAGTCTGTTCCACTGCCCCTGCCTTTGGGGACTGTACAACTAGTCTATCCTTTGGGTTTACCGGAGAAGTTGATCCCAATCCAGGATTCAGCAGAGCAAGTTAACCCCCAGAACCTGCCTTGCACAACTGAGAATGTGCAACAGTCTGGAGAGGGCATCAGCCCTAAGACCCTGAGGGATGCTCCATTGATGTGGGTTGCAAGCCTACCAGAGACTGAGCCAGTTCCTGATACAGGACAGGAGGTCAAGCTTGTTGGATCCCTACTGACCTTGGGTTATGTTGCCCCACAGGAGTATAAACATGCTTCTGACCAAGTAGGGCACATTGTTACTCTGCCCTTACTCATGGATGGAGAGCAGGTAGACAATCCTCCATGGCCAGCCGAGAAGCTGCTACCTAATGTGGATTCCACTGGGCGTGTTAAGATGAGAGGCCAAGCAACGGTCAGGGGAGGGCCAAGTCCTAAGAACCTACATTTGTTGCTTACTTGTTTTGTAGCAGGTTCAGCAGGACAACCTGTTTCCCTGTCTTGGCCATGGGAGATCCTGTTGGGAGTGGATGCACCATGGTTGCGCCTGGTGCTACCCACAATCAGCTTTTGGATTACAATTGGGGGCCTAAGAGGAAGTTGTTCCCAGAAATCCTCTGATAGCCTTGACACTCTACCATGCCTGGAAATTGTGTAGGATGGGTCTCATTATCGATCCAATTGTAGCTACTAAACCCAGAAGCATTTTACACCGTGGACTAAGGACTCTAGAAGACTTTTTGTTTTCCACGACAAGGACTTATACCTGAACTGATCGGCCA